>CAEFZX010003856.1:0-34450 GCA_903066825.1 Alfaro cultratus | reverse complement strand
CAACCCCTTCCCGTTCGGGAACCGTGATATGTATCGGAAAACCGTTTGAAGCGTATGAGAGGGCTATTTGTTGTCTCCGACAGTATCGCGATTCATATCTGTAGCTCACTCACAGTAATAACAGCGATGAGAGAAAAATGGTGTGTGTGCAGGTCTGAAATTTTTCAAAAATACATGGAAGTGAACCTGGGAGAGCGTCAGTTACCCTGGCACATGATTTCACTCTGAAGCACCTTGACAGAGAACCATAAGTCCTAGCAAAATTTCGAAAACATTTTACCGGAGCAGGCACTCGTATCAATATCATGACCGAGTTTGATACCGATAGGGCGATATTTGTGGGCGTGACGGCGATTTCAAAATTTATTTGGGGTCAGAAATCCACACCATTTCACACTCTAGCGGAGCGGCAGTTGGTGGCAGTTAGGCTCTGCGTTTCGGCAGTTGGAAATTTTGCTCGTTTTTTGCTTTTTTCATTGCCATCTTATCTCCATTCCCAATAAAAGTAATAGCTCCAATGCTGGGATCGAGCTGCACGTTTTGATACCACTTTTGTGGGTGGGCACGCAGCAGTACGAGCCGTATTAACGGTAACGGAAGAAGTAACTATAATAATAAAGAGATGTTCTATTGGGTGTAGAGTAATAGGTGCCTGCCATGCAATGCATGGAGAGCAGTGCAAGTCAGTAACTGCTCTCCTTTATGCATTGCTATGGGCAGGCCCCAATTAATATAAGTAAGCAACATGCAAGCTTGGTCTTATCCACTAATCTGTCACTGTGTTTCTTATGGTTGTAAGAGACAAGTTCCATCAGGCACAGCCAGCTTTTTACCTTGCTTGCTCCCCAGCAGGTTCATTTTTATGAGGGCTTATTTTGTGGGGAGTTTCAAGAACTGATTGTCTGACCTCCCATGTGTCAACATTATGACACATCCTCATAACAAAATCATCTCCCAGCACCTGGTGAGCCGACCAACTTCCCTTGGGCTCAACTCCCCCTTCCAACTGGCTGCTGGATTTCCTTACAGACAGACTGCAGCTTGTGAGAGTTGGGAAAAATACTTCAAGGGTCAAGAGTGGTGCGGTCAGGTGAGAGTCATTGGGACTGAGCTCCCAGTCGCTGCCTGTCCAGGGCTCGGCCAATCATAAAAGACCCCATCCACCATCACCATGATCAGTTCTCCCTGCTGTCCTCTCGGAAAAGATTCAGCGACTTCTACTGCAGAACAACCAGAATCCACAACAACTTAATTCCTCATGTCATAAGACTGCTAAACGCCCATTAATTTAATCTTTTTTGTTGTATATATGTACATGTCAGTCTCTTCTGACTAACAGTGGATCTGGCGTCTTTTTATAGGTTCTGGTCAGAGAAGAGAGACTTGATTGGACAAAAGGTGTGAATCCCTGATTGTGACGGACCATGAATTCTGTGGAGCCCAACACAGTAGCTTGCTATTTGTCTATTGTTAAGGAAAGGAGGTTGTTCTGTCATGCTAGAGGGCAGATAAGTTCTATGTTGGGGAAGCAACACTTAGTCTCCAGAATCAAGGAACTCTCCCCTGCTGTTATATGACACTGTAGAAGTCTATGTGAGAGCAGCTTGACCAATTTCATGTTAAGACTATGTAGAAATATCTGAAGCAGAAGAGGGGTGAGGAGCACATTATACAAATTTCCATTACAAAACATATTGCAAAGGCTTGAGCAGCTTGTGAACTCAGGAGAGGAAATCTAAAACACCTGCCCTGTGTGAGGGTTGAACTTACAAACTTCAGATTGAGACTGATGAACTGCCTACTCCACCAAAACTATCTGGGCTTTGAAACACTGCCACAACGGATCCATGCGAGACAGTGTTAAAGTTATCCCAATTCATTTTTAGTTTCTTGATTTTCAAAAAAAATGTATGTAAAATTGCCCAGGGCTCATACTGTCTCATATATATTTCAATGTGTAAAGACAAAAAGCACATATAATAAATAAAACAGCAAAATCCATCTGCATTTGTGGAATAGAGGGAATTCTTTATTTAAATTTCAGTGTGATAAAAGCTTTGTATTCGCTACACGACATACACTAATAACTATTGTACCACACTACAGCTCTGTGCCTGAGGGTGCAAAAACCACACAATGCCGACATTAGTTCATGAGGACAAGACATTATTAAAACATAAACCTGGCATTTCAGTTCAGTGAACACTTGGTCCTGTGAGCTGGATTTTGGCTGGCTCGTTACAACCTTAAACTGGCATGAATACAACAACAGTATTCGAAAGAGAAAAAGGATAAATAATGCACATTACAGAAACAAAGAAAAGAAAACATGGAGGTAGATACTTGATGAACTAGAAATAAATGTATGTCAAAGCCATGCACAGATGTTTGGAGGAAAATAAAGGCATTTCAACAATATTTAGAATGAAAATGTATGGGAAAAACAGCTACTGTGATTATTTTAAAGATCGAATTAAGAAGGTGCTTTTTTTCTTTTAGATTAAAGATGTTTATCAGGCATGAACTAAATGCTGAAATTACCAACAGGCTGCTGGACATAAGTTCAATATGATGCATATAATCTAAACATCACATGCATAAAAACTAACTTTTAATGCATCACTATTTAGATCAAACACATGGCAGTAGAGAACAAGCACCAAACACCTAGTTGTAGTCAATAAGTCTGACTTATTAGAGGTCGAGATCTTATTCAACTCAATTCTTCATTTTCTCTAACATTTGTCATTTTGCAACAATTTATGTTTTCTACAAGTAAAAACATTACTGTTTGCCTCTAAATGCTTGACACACTGTTTTGGTGAACCTATTTAATATGTGCTTTGTGTGTGTACTGTGATTCTTGTGATGCTTCACAAGAAATAATGGCAAGCAATTAAGCAACTATAGTATTCTACAGGCAGATCCAAAAGAAAGGAAGATCTAAAGCAGAGGAAACAAAAAAATGGCATCACTGAAGCTTTCTCAGGACAGTTTCACCATCAATCACAACATGAATACTGAGTTAAGGATGGAATGATCAATGCGTTTTTACTAGGACACAAGCATAAACAGGGAGTGTACTCAGAAATACAAGCATCGATTCCAGACTGCCAAAACAACGGAAAATGCAAAAATATCAACCACAATAATTTCAACTGACTGAAAATTACTTTTCAAAATGAAAATGCACCTAACATTTCAGATTATTATTTCTCATTTACTTTTTTAATTCTCTTGTCCTGGCAGTTGGTTACAAGCACAGAAAATAAACAGCCACATTTCAGGAAGAAGGACAGCAGCCATGAGCTCAGTTTTTCAGGATGGAGTCATACATCTGGTAGATGTACTGAGACACTTCAGGGGCCCGACACTTCAGAGAGAGCTGGGGAGAACAAAAAAAAGAAAAAAGTAACAATATAATTTCCTCTCATATTTGAAGGTTTTAACACCTATTTTTAGGGCAGGAATTCTGTATTTACAGCTTAGTTCATTTGTAAAACAGAAAGAAAGGTGCCAGAACTACAGAAGGAAAAATAGCTACTAGTAGAATAAATAGTAGTAAAACTTGAAAAGAAACAAATACAGTGGACCCCTGGTGTTTGTGCTCCGCCACCTGAAGATATCTAAAAAAGGCGAATACTTACACCCTTTTCTAGAAACATATAGCACTACATTTATGGTAGGAATCTAAAACTTTTTACAAAAAGAACAACACAGAATTCTCAGACATACGAGTACTTTGCTGCTTCTTTCAGGATAGACCTTCAAGGTTGGTTTATATGCAGCATTGCTAATCAAAAATTAACATAAATTACTTCGCAGGAAATACAAATGTAAAACTGATCAGTTCGTAAAACTAAATCTCTGTACAACATGTACATGTATTCTGTACCGTATAATTGGGGTTCCCTGGTTGAATGCGGAGCTCAGCCAGGATCCAAATGCCATTGGTCAACTTGAGTGACTGGTACAGCATGTCCTGGCCTTCCACGTTTCTTTTGGCAATGGTGTAGATGTTGTTATTTTGTAGTTTACCAGACACCGTGTCTGTAAGACCAGAATCAAAATCAGTCCATATTGTGAAACACCTTAACTTATGAAGCTTGATGTAATAACAAACTAAGGAAATCAACAGATGCACAAAAACAAGAGGCTAAAACAACTAAGTAAGCCAACATTTTGTCAAAAGTCATTTACTGCTACAGGATCAACTAGTTCTCAGAGGATTTTATTGAATATCTATTAGCAACCTTCAGATAGCAAGGTTCTAAATCTATCTCATATTGCAAGCCAGCGTGGGTTTTTTATGGCTGTGAGGGAAACGACACAATTAACAGCCCTTCTACATAAAACAAAAACAAAGAAGTTAAACAGTTTAGATAAAAAAGAAAATATCCAAAGGTGAGCATGTGGATGAAAGACAAAAAAAAAAAAAAAAAATTTAAAAAAAAATCAGAAAGTAAGATTTGTATTAACACGAGACAGGACCTAAAAATGGCATTATATGAGGAAAAAGAATTAAGAACAGTAACTAAGCAGAATATCTTCAAAATTCAGGATCAATAAAACTGCAGAATAATTCAAACTTTAAATCTGCTTTTAATGTAAGTCTTAGAGATTCACAGAGAAATCAGTTCTTGATTACACTCAGTAGATTTTTAGGTTGATCAGCCCTGACCAGCGACTAGATCAAAAACCCGATCTTTTTCTAATCTCTAAACGCATCACATCTGTCTCCCTGCGCCAGCATAACTGACTGAGAACATCTTCCAGTTCTGCAGAGGCCTGCTGATGAACCTTTTTTTTATTCTAGTGAACTGAACCATAGAAACAGAGAAACATCTAAAACCTGAACCTCAACGGACATCACTGTTCTTGAGAAAATGCTGAGACTCAAGTTTGCCAGTATTAATGCTAACCACGCTAATGACCAATATATAGCTGTGTTTCCATTCTAAATGTGAGCAAGACTGCTGATGTTCCACTCATGTAGAAAAACACAATTTTACAGTTGTGGTGTTTCCTTCAAATAAGAAACGCAATTAAAATCACACATCAATAAGTCTGTTCACACGATGTCATCAAAAAATATACTGCACCATCACCTCCGTCCATTTCACATCATCTTCTTCATCTTTTCCTTCAGTAGTAACATCTGGTTGTTGATTACGTGACTTGTGTAATGTGAAAGAACCGTTTCCATTGCACTAGCTTCAAACACACTATTTTTAAAAGAGCTGAAAAAGACCTTATCCTAGAGCATAAACCTTTTACCAAGAAATGTGCTTTTTCAAAATTGGTATGTTTTCATTAAGCAAATTTGCACAATTCTAATTTGCAAACTTTTAAGGTCAATGGAAATGTAACTTAAGATGATAGACATCTTAAGTTAATTTTGCTCAAAACCCTGAAACATCAAGTCAGCATAAGCTGAACTAGTAAGAACTAGTGATTGAAATCAGCTACAAAACTCTGTTCAGTGTAGCTTTGGTAAAGGGCCTCCAGTACTTACTATAAAACTCAAAGTGTGCAAAGAACTAAAATGCAAACAAAACATGGATGGTGGTGCCTACCAGCATTAAGGTGACAATCTTTGATCTGGTACTGGAGTTCATTCTCATTGGGAATGTCCTTCCAGGTGGCCAGAAACACCTGTCGCTCTGAAAACAATAAGACACAGTCATCAATATAGATCTTGATTACTTTATAAGGTGATCCAACATTTGTAAGGAAGATGTAGGTTTTCTTATCATTTTAGGCAAGGCACACACAAAAGAGTTAATTATTACTTTTAAATTCTATAAGATTGAAATTTCTGGCCATCTTTAAGCATCTCTTGAAATGATCAAATTTGATTATACTGTGCTTCACTTTCTGGATCTCAGAGATGATTTCAGTCCACACTTTATAGAACATGTATATATTTTTACTTCTTTGTTAATTTAGTATTTCCAACAAGTATGATTAAAGATGTATTGATGTCTATTGCACTGCATCAGCAAATTGGATAAAATCAGACCCATTTTTCCATCTTCAACAAAGAATATATTCAGAGGGATGAGGACGCTGAAGTAGAACACGTCAATGTTGTTCTTTACAGCCACCTGTGCACACATAAACAGAGGAGCAAGAGCATTAGACAACAATTTTGGAGACTACAGAGGACAAATGTCTCTGTAAACATGCATCTTCAAACATAAAATGAAAAATAAAAAGTTAAATTTTCCTATTTTCTGTCCAGTACATCACTTTATGAGTGAAGTTCAGCTTGCTAAACAAATAATTCTTATCTAATAAATTATTAACTCGAGGTCACAATCCAGCCATAACTTTATATATTATCATCTAGACCAGGGGTGCCCAAAGTGGGTCCTACGTGTTTTAGTTCTCTCCCTGGTTTAACGCACCTGGATCAAATGATGGCTCATTAGAAGGCCTAAGAAGAACACTGACATGCTGAAAAGGTTGTTGGTACCAGGGAGAGAACTGAAACGTGCAGGAGTCCGGCCCTCGAGGACCCACTTTGGGCACCCCTGGTCTAGACTGTAGATGTCATATTAACATCATTAGGTCCCTCCAGTTTGCCGCGATTCTGCGACCGTGGAAATTTATGCAAAAATCAACAAACCCCACATATTTTCATGCTAATGCATATAAGTAAGTTTATTGCAAATTTTCCCAAAAAATTGTCAAAAACATTAGGTTTACGTGTCTGCTAACTTCCACAAGCAGGTGGCAGTATGTCTTACTTTTACAACACTGCTGTCTTAGCCTCACTTGCTGTCAAGTTGGAGTGTGTAATAGACATGGCGAGAATGGAAAAAACAAAACAAAAAAAAAGAGTCACATTTAACATCATACATAAGCTTGAATTTTGCAAAATTGTCTTCAAATATTTCTAAGTTAGAACCACAAAATCTGATTTTGATAAGAAAAAAAAGGGGGGAGAAAAAAAAAATATCACAAAAGCAATTGTAAAATCCTGGTGGGACTGAAGATGTTAAATGATTAATATTTGTTTCTAAGAAGTAATAATCAAATAGTTATTAATATTTCAGCAGTTTGTTAGTGGGTTCTATCAATACATTTTGGCACAACCAGCCCATGAGAACATTCACTGTCCTGATATGGTCCAAAATGATCTGATCTAAATGATGACCAACCAAAAGTCACTTGATATAGTGAACAACCAGCATTTTGTGAGGACATGCTCCTGTACCTGCAGATTATTGAGTGGATCCATCTTCATAACAGGCCCAATGGTGTTAACAGGCAGGGAGACCTCGATACTCTGATTGGGCATCAGTGGAGTGTGAATAGGCAGAGGACTGGTGGGGATCACACCAAAACTGCAACAAGAACAGAAATCTAAACCTGGTGCTATTCGGCTGCAACTTTCCCACAAACATTTGTGAATTAGTGCCTGAAAAAAAGAATTCCTCTCCTCTAGTTCACAAACCTGTTTTTATTGAACTGGACGGCAAAGTCGTTCATGTGCTGCAGCGCCTTGTTGGTGAACGACATGTCCATGTACATGTGGCCCTGGCGGCGGGAGAATGTTCCAGAGATTTCTAGTCCCTTAGCTTTTACTGCAGGAAGCCACACCTGGTAAAAAGCAGCTTTTGGTTTAAATACTTTTTTGGCACTTTTTTGATATTTATTGAATGGCAATTTGACAAGAAAGAGGGTGGAGAGAAGAGAGAAGGGGAAGACATGCAGGAAAAAGACTGTATAGAGGAATATAGAATTAGCACATGGTGCACCCTCCCTACTAACTGAGCTGTTGGTACTTTGTGTCTGACGTTTATCCTTCGCTGAAGAGACAGACTCAAAAAGTCAGATGTTTCTAGTTTTTACTCCAGAAAAACTATCATTTTAGGACTTTATATTTTGCATATTTTATTAATCTTTACTAGATTTGGAAGACTCCATGACTAACTCCAACAAAAATCCAGCAGCATTCAAACATGATTAATATCAAATCAGTAGAAATGAAAGTGGGTTAGGGCTGGACAATAAATCAATAATAGATATATCACTGATATATCTAGGCACATGATCAGTATCAATAGATAATATGTCTGATAGAATATTCAATATATAGAATATTCACAGAACCCTGATCCAGAACTACAAAGCACTGTGGAGGATGTAGGCAGAGGAAAGACTTAAGCCTCTGAAACTCTCACAGCCAAGTAAGCTAGGTTGGTGACATCAACTAACTCACTCACTATTTGGTTACCTAGCAAATAGTGAGTAACTTGAGCAGCAGTAGTTTAAGGTTTCCTCATAACTGCTTAGAAATAAACTACGCCTGGAGTAGAAACTGTGGATAAAACAGGAAAGATCACACCACCAGTTTGGCAGTATTTCAGATATTCAAAACAAAAGACTACTCAATAATTATCAATATCGATTCATATGAAATGTTTATATCATGATACATTTTTCAACCATATTGTCCTGCCCAACAGTGTCAATCACCCTCTAGTAAGAGTTACTCACACTCTCTGCTTTGCTCTTTTCTGTGCAACTGCTCTGATTGGTTGTTTCTGACTGAGTGGTGTTTTTCTGCAAGTGGCAGTAGAATCACAGGGATGAGGCAGAGGAGCTTGATTTTTTTTCATATTATGCGTTTCATGTTATACTGACCAAACAGAGACAGTTTTAAAAAAATACGTAAAAAAGCATATTTTTAAAAAGTTTACATACCGCAGCTTTAAGTACAAAACCAAACTCAATCCAAATCATTCACTGATGTCTAAACAAATGAAAATAACCACGTAATATAACTAACAAAATAAATCGAGCTAGAAATTTTTTTTTCAAATCCTTTTAGCATCAATAATCTCGGTTTAATTTGACACTACACTCTCTCTTTCCTTTTATCATTGCATGTGCGATAAAGTTGTGTGTACTCACTGCTTTTGGGGCTATGAAGCCTCCGGTGGTGATGGCCATGCCTGTGGAAAGCTCAAACAGGTCATTGAGGCCACTGCTGACTGCTGGAGGAGCAGGAGTTGGTGACGGAGCAAAAGTGCTGGGGACGGACGATGGAATGAAGTTTTGTCCCACCTAAAGGAGTTCCGAGACAATAGTACAAACACTGAAAATACACTATTCTAGTTAAAACCATCTCAGTAAGCTTCCTATGCAGCTTCACCAAAAATTTCCCAAATGCCCAAGAAGAAAACATAAATAAATCACACAAAGAATGTTAGATGTTAGGTCACTGCCAAAAGAAAGCCTGATTATATGGAAATAATATTTGAACACTCAGCCAAAGCAAAAATAAAAGCAGACCTGAATTAATTCTGAGAAACACCCGTTATGTGCATCCGAGTATTTTAGCCCATAAATCATAAAACATTTACTTCAAATTATTCAATAACACAAAGTATATAACCCAACTCAATTTAGCATTAATGAAGTGTTTTCATAAACTGATCTAATGCTAGCAAACAATATATTCAACAGTATAAAATACAAACCCACTGGGATCATACGACTGAAATAAAAGTAATACATTTTGTTTTAAAATAGGCCAAAAATGATTCAAAACAAGACATTTTCAAGCTGTGCATGCAGGTGTGAAGCAATAAAAGATTCTAACACAATAAAAGCATGAAGAGTGTAGTGAGAGTTTAGTTCAAGAAGCATGCAGCATGCAGCAAGATGGCCGAATGGAAGGGCTTGACTTACTGCTGGACTTCCCCCAACACCTCCGCCCAGGTCTCCCCCAAGCTATGGGAGAGAAGAGGAGACGCCCCCAAAGACAGCATTCAAACATCACAGAAAGACCAAACACACACACACACACACACACACACACACACACACACACACACACACACACAATCACAAACACAAACAAAGACAGAAACAGAGACCTTCTTAGCAACCCCAAGCCATCAAGAGCAGCCCCTCCCTGTCTGGGAAAATATTACCTCAATAATAAATCTGCAAGACAACAACTACTAGATGTTAAATGTAAAATTGAGATTAACATAGCCTCAAATTATGAGCCAATGTCACTCTTGTATTTAAAAAAAAAAGTAATCTTAAAAAATATATATTCTATAAAATTCAAAAAGTAAAACTAAAAGATTCATTACGAGCAGAGTAATATTAAAATTTCTGATTAGGGCTTACAGCTAACAAAAACAGCAAATATGGCTTCTCAGAACATTTAAGTACATCAGATTAATGAAAAATAAAATTGACTCCAGAACATTTATGTACAGCAGACTGTCATCGACTATGTTTACAAAGGGCTCATTGCTGAATAAGGATTTTCAGAGAGTTTTATCTAAGCAGGCTGTTGAAAAGTTGTGTGGAAGAAAAAAATTAATAAACATACAATTAGAAAAATAAATTTAATGCATTTTTCCCCTTTCACTCAACTTCCCATTAACTGCCTACTACATTAATTTATTTAGAATTATAAAAACAAAAGTGGTTATTTGATTTTCTGGCAATAACAATTTAGCATATTGTTGAAGTAAATACAACAATATCTTGTCAAACAATACAAAGCACTATGAATTTAATTACTTACTATGGAATTGTGCTAATTTAGGCATAATTAGGTATAATTCCAACCACAAGATGAGGGAAAAGCCCTTCCAATATGATCCGTACACCATCTAGGACATGTAGTCCAACTGCTTTCTACAAGTAGTTAATATGTCTGGATCAATAACTGTGAACAGCCATTTTCCTTTAGCAATAAGATTTTTGTGGCTTAACCTTGTTGTGGATGTTGTAGACTGTTGTAAAAGCATGGCTGTAGACCATGCTTTTACATGGCCATAACTTTTATATTAAAAATAAATTATCTTCATTGCTCTAAAGCAGAGGTGGGCAACTCCAGGCCTGGAGGGCCAGTCTCCTGCAACTTTTCGATGTACCTCTACTTCAACACACCTGAGTCAAATAATGAGGTCATTAGCAGAACTCTGGAGAACCTGACAGCACTTGGGAGGTGATTCAGCTGTTGGATTCAAGTGTGTGGGACCAGGGAGACATTAAGAGTTGCAGGACACCAGCCCTCGAGGACAAGGATTGCCCACCCCTGGTCTAAAGTAATGGTTTGAAAATTTTCTGTGAAACAGAACTGGTGTTTTCATTAGCTGTAGCAATATTAACCTTTATAAACACTTGAAATCTGTGTGCAATGAATCCATAATACCTTACACTTTCTGTATTACATTACTTAAACCTTTTAGTGAAATTGTAATTTATTGAAATGGATGGATTTACTGAAATCCATCCAGTTTTACAACTGGACCCCATCATGAACAAATAAACTTCATAAATATGTTAACAGTAAAAAAGTCAGTTTTTATGTACAACAGTAAAATCTAAGTGGTACGTTGCACCCATGCAGGTGGTAGAAAAGTAACTTCTTTGTGCGACTGAGCTCACCAAGCTGTCCAGGCCTCCACCCAGAAGGTCCACTGCACCCATCTGCATGGAGGAGACTTGGGGAACATTGACAGGAGGGCCCAGGTCAAGGTTTAGAAGGTCACCCAAAAGGTCACCCTGACTGGGAATCACATGTGGCTGATCCATGGCAGCAGCTGGACCTCCGCTCACGGGGCTCTCGCCTGTATCAATACTGTGGTGGAAGTGGTGAAGTGGTTAGAGATAGTACATTTAAACTTCTTTCATTCAAAATATCAATGATATTTGAATATCATTGACTCAAGGCTGAATATATAAAACAGGGTTAATGCAGGCTTCACCAACTAAAATTTAAGACTCAAGACCTTTTTAAGACCATCAAGAATAAAATGTTCACACATCACAACAGATGTATCAAAAGAAATTCAGGGGACCAAAACTGTGACCTTTCTGGGGTATTTTTGTGGATTTTGGCAGCAACTGTGTGCTCCTCACATCATGAAAATGGCATATGGCTTTCTAGTTACCTAGCTAGCTAGAGAGCCATATGCTAACTGGTAATGAGCTATATGTTAGGTGCTAATGACTTGTTTGTTTGCTTGCCAGCTAGTTAGCAAGCAAACTACATAGCAAGAAAGTATTAGCAGATTGTTAGAAGTAATCTTAACCGAACTGAATCAAAGAACGCAGTGAGTGAAGATGTCTGTGCACGACTACAGCTGTGGTCTGATTAAAAAGTCTCATAAAACCTGCATGGAATATATAAGACTAAATAGTCCTGCCACAACAAAATTTGAGACCAGTGATTACCGCATTTAAGGCCAACTTACATTTTCTGTAATAAATTTAAGATATTTTAAGGCCTTCACATTAGAAAAATAAATCTAAGACTTTTGAGGTATGCTCAGACATCCTGTAAAACATTAGCTCCAATAAAGCAACACTGAGATCTTTATAAATTATTCAGGTTTTTCTGTGTTTGACCTGCTGTGCTGGACAGGAAGGTGCTTCCGGTGGATTCCATGACTTCCTTCCACAAAAGCGCTGGGTGGCTTGTGATAGACTGAGGCCAGGGAGCCGATGTGGCAGATCAGCTCGTCCAGCAGCGTGGGCTCAATCAAGTCAGTCTCCTCGGAGATCAGGGGTTTTTCTGACAGCACCACCTCTTTGGCCGTCACAGGGTCAGTCGACAGCAGGCGCCAGTAAATATAGCCCCTGTCACGGAGGTCTGGATTGTCAGAGTCCTGATGGGGGACAGAAAAAAACTGAAATAAATCTCAATGTAAGACTGTGCAGGTGATAAGATTGGCATTTTTCATATGCAAAAAATTAATGCCATATTTCATATTTTCACAGCATGCAAATGTTAAAATCATCTAATTTTATGAATTTTGTTAATGTGTGGATTTGACCTAGTAATCTGTGAAGTTGGAAAGAGGTTCGCAACCTTTCCAAAGACTTTTACAATAAAGAAAGCTTCACAGACAGCACTGGTCATTGCAGATTCTGGTCTGTCTGATGTGACCTGACCTGTTCAGACTGGAGACTGGAGAAACCAGACAGGGGAGATTTCTGAGCATCACTTCTGAGTTCACTAAGAACACATTCACAAAGGTTTAATATGGGTTTACTTTTATTTTTTAAAGTGACAAAACTGTGATAATAATTTTCCCCCATATTAGAGAAGTCTTGGCTCAATAGAAAATATATTTTGTGAAGCAGGTGTGAAAGTCTGTTGTTCATAAGTGGTTCATAGAATGAAAGATAAAACTCAAACACAAATAGGGGAAAATTATTTATTCCCTGTTCCATTTCATATTGGAAATATCAAAAACAAGAAATTTTTTAAAGTAACTGTTTTGTGTACACAAAACTACTTCATAGTCACAAATCTAAATATGGAGTTTTGAAAGACACCCATCTGCTAAAGTTGAAATCACACATACAGTTGAAACCAGAAGTTTACATGCACCAATCAAAAAGACAAGCACATATTTTACTCTCGCTGTCTGTAGTTAAAGCAGAACAAATTTATCTTGTTTTAGGTCAGTTAGAATTACCAAAATTATTTTTATGAAGTGAGTAATCCATTTAAATTCTGTAGAACTGACTTTTGTAACAGAAACAACACTAACCTGAGTGGCCAGACTGAGGACCTGCTGCACCAACTCTTGAGTTTCTGATGGTTTCTTCAGGAACAGCTTCACAATGGCAGTCAAAAGAGTGAGTTGTACCTGCAAAGCAAAACAAAAAAAAAACTGTATACAGGTGTAATGGATAGCAGGGGAAATATGCAGAATGTAAACAGTGAAAACAGTGAGATGCACTGATTTCTTTTGAAAGGGCTAGTAAACATGTTAGCTTTCACTGCATCTATCTGAGTTAGTTTTTGGCCCATTCAAGGAGATGAAAGCAGAGTTCACAAGAACTTGTATATCCCTTCGTTTTAATCAACTCACCTGAGTGCTCTCGTCGTGGAAACCCTCAAGGAAGCTCTCGAGCAATTCGTCAGCGTTGTCGATCCTCTCGGCGTACTCTCCGACGATCCAGATCATGGCACCTCGAGCATCGGGTTCATCCAGGGAGTCCAGGTTCTCGCACAGTGTAGCGATGATGCTCTCATATCTAAAGAACATCAGCATCTCGGTGGTTAGATGTAAAGATAACTGGACAGGTGATAAGTCAGGGTGTTCTCACGTACTTGTTAGGGTACTTGCGGAAAATGTCCCTGATGACCACAATAGCCTCCTGAACCACATAGTTGACCTTTGTCTGGATCAGGTCCAGCAGAGTGCTGACACAGCGCTCAGCCGATTGCTACAGAAACAAAAGACACACGCATCCTAAATACAAAAGGATCATACTAACTTACAATAGATCCTTTCATTGAGTCCACTTCAGAGCTTGTAGCCATGGCCAGACAAATACATCTACTAAAAAAATCTGCCATTGAAAATAGTTTTCCACCTTTTTGTGTGCCTCCTTATGTTTTTAAAAATTGTCTATAAAATGTCAGTCTTATAGCCCTCACTAATAATCCCAACATAAAAAAAGTCACTGTCACAAAGACCTGTTGGTGCTTCAGCATTCACTGACCAGAAGAAGATTGGATTTCTGAGGTTTTCACAGACAAGCCAGTGCCTGTTAAGCTAGTAATTATTTGATTCTGGTGGCTTCTCAAGAAAAAAAATAGCTCAGGTGACAGCAGTCAGTTCTCACCTCCACTTTGATGGCACAGCGTCCGATGGCTCGTACTGCCTTACGCACAAAGTCAACATCTACCTCTGTGGCATATTCCTTCAGTTCAGCCAAAACCTGTAAGAGTCCAAATATATCACTCCCACCATATACACAGAGAAAAAAAATACAAGAGAAAAAAACATTTTCATTGAAACATTAAACTAATCAAATATCACATCTGCCTAAGCACTGAAAAAAATGGATTGTATTTTCAAGATTTTTCTTTTGGAAAATGGCAGTATATATATTTGCAAAGTTAGAGGAGAAGCAGGCCAGTGACATTTTTTGTTGGACAATATTAAAGAAGCTCAGTAATGTCCAACTGCTTTTTATAAACCTTTTTTTTTTTTTTTTTGAGAATAGAGCCCGTCTTTAAATAACAATAATGGAACCTACCTGGGCTATGTTGGCCTGAGAGGCCAAGCGGATCATGATGTCCAGTTTCTCCAGCTTCACATAAATCGGGTCGTTATACTTGACAAAGAACACTTTAATCTCCTGCTTTAGGATCTCAGGCCTGCAAGAAAACACACACACACACACTAGGCCCTGTTGGAAGTTTTCTTGTTTATTTTAAAAAATAAAAATAAAAAGTTTGTCATGAAAACAGAAGCTACAAATTTATGATAGAACATAAAACAACATAGTTCCAGTGTTTCACACTGTCTGCACAAAACAGCAGCTCCGTCAGAGAGTTTATGCATGTGTTTCTGAAGATGCTCATAATTACGCTCATAATTATGTTTGCAGTTTTATTTTTTTTTAAACTTAAGTGCAAAATATACATATTTTTCATATATGTCAACTAAATTAGTCAACTATGATTTCAATAATTAATTTATTGCGATTAACCGGTAATCAGATGAATGTTTTCCACCCTAAAATGTATCAAGCTCAAACAGCTATGTTGATCTCATACCTCTTCTGAACAATCAGGTTGATGTTCCTCAGAGCCACATACTGGACCTCTGGCTCTCCAGACAGCAGAGTAACAAGTGGGGGAGACAGTTTCTTCAGTAATGTGTTGTAGTAGTCCGAGTCCTTTGGCAGGAGCTCCAAGAACTTCATCAGGACCTTGACGGCGGACAGGACCACTGCTGAGTTGGCGTGAGACAGCCGAGGAGTGACACGCTCACAGATGCTTTGAGACACAACAGGGGAAGAATCTCAGCATGAGTTCAGAGAGGAAAGAGACATAGTTTGGCTCAAAAACAATCTTTATTAAACACGGATTAAGTTAAAGGGGGTCTATTATGCTTGCTTGAACTGGTTAGGATATGTCTATGGGCTGTACAACACATGTTCATTACAGTTTTTGCACAAAATCATTCTCACCTAATCAGATTTCAGTTTGGTCAGTTTTGCCTATTTTCAGCTCCTTTCAAAATGAGCTGTTTTGGGGTCTCTTGTCACTTTAAATCCAAATAAGCTGCTGCTGGCCACGCCTACCCAAACAAATGCACCATTATACAACCATACATCTTTGAAAAGCAGAAGTGCAGCCTCATTCACAACCTACAAGAATGCAGAAAGTGTTCTCTGGATGACGAGTCAACAACAAAACTCCTGTGTTTTCCAGCAGCCATTGTACAGCACATACAGCCATAAAACCAGCTCCGCTTGGGTTGCTCAAGCCCTTTTCACACTGTAGGGCATGCAGGATTTTCCCCGCTCGGGGGACATGAGACGCGAAAATCACCTTGTTCAGAGCCTTGCCGAACAAGGTAATGATGCGATCAGAAGTTAGTTAAGATGTTTAGCTGTAGTGCGCTTGTAATCCCTGTGTAGCACAGAGTGCAGATCCATCCTCCAGATCAACTTCAAAACCCTGAGATATTTGACTATGTACAACCGATACAGACCAGGAAGTTATGAGATTACATACATTCAGGCTACTGCAGATGAACAGCTCATAATTTAGCTGCATCATTTAATTTTATTACTTATAAGCTGTTAGTGAACCAATGTCAGAGTACATTTCCCCAACTGCGGGGAAAAAGTTACATATATTTATCTGCTTGATCTGATGACATGATGTGGATCCTAAATTCAACTTTTTGAATATGAAAGATAAATGCAATTGAATAAGTTATTATCATTTAAAAGCATACAGATAAGAATAGATGATGATGAGAATATTTTGACCCTGCACGTTAAAATAACACATTGAGAAAATCTAAAAAAAATAAAATAAAAAATGCTCCTCTGACCCAGAAATCTGGAAGACAACTTGTCTCTGTCCCGCCCCCGCAGCCAACGCAGTAATCAACAGCTAACTCCAAACAAGCCCTGTCTGGCCGGCCCGGTTGGGTCCGCAGCTCTCGGAGTTCCAGGGAGCTGGGTGGGACTGGGCTGGAAGTGCTAATGCAAAAACGCTCAGCCCGGTTTGAAACCAGGCAGGCCTGGATCGGGCTGTGCAGTCCAAAAGGAGCTTACATTAACTTATTGCCAAAAAAAAATGACAGAGTGTTTTTTTAAGTGTTTTTGCTGTTTTCAGAAGCAGCAGAAACCCAAATAGAAGTATAAAAATGTGCAAAATGTGAATTTTGGACAATAGGTCCCCTTTAAGGATTCCAGGATCTCTACCTCTGAGCCTCTCGATCATCCTTGGGGTTGTAGTTGGACAGGCAGTCTAGGATGAAAATCTGTCCCCACTCTGTGCATTCATTGAGGGCCGTCAGTAGCTTGTTGATGTTCTGGGGATTCAGGTCCAGCAAATTGCTGTTGGGGTGAGACTCGCTGATCTCAGACAAAGCAGCAACTGCGTTTGCAACAACCTGTGGGATGATGGTCAAGCTTGTAAAACACAGCGTTTCATGAATGAAACTTAAACAATTTTATTTGATTGGGCACAAACAAATGTAGCCCTAAGTACCTAAGTATATCTATAAAATAAAATAAAATAAAAGAAGGCCAACCATGGGGTTTGAGTCAGCAATGAGATCCCTCAGAGAGTCCAGGAAACCCTGATCTTCCACCATCTGGGCATTGATGTCATGCAGCTTTGCCACACAAACAGCTGCTGTCTTTCTCACATATGGGTCTTCATCCTTCAGACACTTCCTCAGCGGCTCACACAAGTACTCTGTGATCTTGTCCACCCGTATGCAGCCCATGGTGCGGACAGCCAGAGCCCTGATGAGAGGGTTGGGGTCCTCACAGTCCTGTAAAGAGGCAGTCACATTAGTAATGCTAATGTGACCTCATTAGCTCACACCACATGCGAACAAAACTGTCGATATTTTGCTAATGTAAAAAAATTAAAAATAAAAAATTGTGGTGTTTCCATTAAGTAAGAAAAGTAATTAAAATTACACATGAATAAGTTTTTTCTTGCAATAAGACATTAATAAACACTTAAACATCCCATGCTAACATCCTCCTACCAAATGACTTGTGTGGAAAAGTGTCTAATTTCCAATGCATTTTTGTGAAATACACTAATTTTGATACAGCCAAAAAACCACCTACTCCTAACGCAAAAATTTACTATCAAAAAACGTGAGCTGTTTTTTTTTTTATTCCTGTTTCCTTTAAGCAAATGTGTTTTGGTAATTTCAATTCGGGCAATTATATAGTCAATGGAAACACAGCTACTGTTGGGTTAAAGTGTGTTAAGTTTGTATCCAGAAGGACCCGACACAAATGTAGCTGTCCAGAACGTTAGCATAGTGACATGCACTCTCTTTTGTGCAAGCTAAATTTACATATTTTAATCTTTTCTAATTTTAATCTAAAGTAAAAAGGCAGTGAATGAGATCCCTGTGGTCAAGTCTTACCTTGACAAAGCTGTTCACAGCCATGATGGCCATGTCAGGTTGGCTTTTGGCATAGTTCATCAGGTAGAGGTAGACCAACTTCTTCAGCTCCAGGTTGTCAGTCTGCATGCAGTTCACCACATCTGGGAACAAAGAACTGAGAACAAATACAACTGGGGTTAGATAACATTGATGGATCTCCAAACATGTTTCTTGCATGTTTTATTTAAAGTCAAACAAATGGGATCAAAAGAGCTGAGATATATCTTGAAAATACTGGGGGAGAAAAATGTCACCAGTTTTTCTTCCGAGCTTAACCTTAAAAACTTTGATGACTAGAACTTATTGAAATATATTTATGTGATGGGTGGTTACAAAATCTGTCATATTGCAAGAAAAAAAAGCACTTCTTGGCCTGTATTTAAACTGTGGTGAAAAAATAAATCCTTCACATCATCATGAACACAATATACCCACAGTAAAACATAGTGGTGGTGGCATCAGGTTAATTGGTTTCTCTAAATTCTCCCTAGATGTGAGTTTGTGCACGGTTCTTTGTCCTGTCTGTCCCTGTGTTGCCCTGCGATGGTGGTGACCCCTCCTGACCCCACTGGGAACAGGGGTGTATAGAAAATGGAAGAATGGAAACTGCCCAAATAACATGCAAAGTCCAATCTGCTGGTGTACCTGACATCTTTGCCAACAGTCATGGCAGCAATGACCTTCTTTACTGCCTCTTTTCTCTTCTCTTTCTTCTCATTGTTTAACTCTGCCTTCAGCTCAAAGATCTCCCCTGAAAGATGAATCGCATAGACATGAAAGACAATTACTTTTTTTTTTTTAAGCGTTCTTTACGTTTAAAGGAACAAAAGTTTTCATAGGAAAAAAAACAGATCCTTTAAAGAAAAAAACTGGTTTGATAAAATTTTTCTACTCACCCTTTTTGTTGGTAGTGAAATATTTGGAGTCTGTCATGATGGTGGTGTTTGTGGTCTGCCAGGAACCCAAACCAAAGATTAAGAAATCATTGTAGTTAGTTAATATATAACTAAAATCTTGGGATGGGTAGTGCACAATATATTGTCATTAACATCAGTATCGGCTGATACCACTTATTTTTATCATATTGATATAGCTTCAACAAAAACAACTTGACCAATATTAATAACTGATATTTAAATCCATCTTTAGTATTTCAGAGGGGTGAGGGACGATGGTTGGTCATGTGATTTCTGTTTGGTCATGTGACTGTGGGGTGTCAGGGAAATGCATATAAAATGCATAAATATCACCCATAACGGCAATACTAGTATCAGATATCGGCCCAAATTTTCATGGTCCATTCCTCTTGAAAACTATTTTTAAACCATAGCTTATTTTCAACACATCAGCTAAACATTTTATATCATAAATCAGAGTTGTTTAACTGTTCAGCTTCATTCCCTGACATTTTATGCCCAGTAATTTGGAATGTAATATCCAGAAAGGAAAAATAATTGAACAAGAAAATAACATTTTAAATTGTGTTTTATTGGCACATTATGTCCTGTTTGTTTTAGCTGCACTTGATTTGAATGAGTGAATGAGAGGCTCTGTACATTAAAAAATAACTTCACTAATATTTTATAAATGCATTATTTCAAACATTTATTTCTGTTAACAGAAGGCAATGCGTTAATTGTGACTTAACAGAACCCAGAATTCAGTTTCTCTGGAAGTTAAAATACTACATGGGACTAATTTTAAATCGTTTAATACAAACCTTTCAGACAATCAACACAGTTCAGCCACAAAATGTCACCGCTAAATAAACTGGTTTTAGTGTTGTATCCAAGTGTAACAATGCGTTACTAAATAAATAACATGTTATTTTCTCAATTTTGTGGAATTTAGCAAGTAGAAATGATTTCGCTAATTCTAACTAAAACAAGAGAAGCTTGGTCTGATTTAACCAAGACAAAAATGTGCGCGTGTCTTTATTCGGTGTATGTAAACTCCTGGTTTTAACTGTATTTGTATTTCCAATATCAAAATGAAAAAAACGATTCAACAGATTCAAAGCGAAACAATGTGCTTAGACTGCAGCAGACCAACATAGAAATCATTTTGGTAAACACCAACATTGCCACTCAGATTGCTCTCCTTGCTCAATAAGGTGGATTACTTTCTCTGTACGTCACAGACACGTCAGTGGGGGGAACGTTGATAACGTTACACCTCACACCTGTGTCTTTATAAACGGCTATTTCCCTTATCAGTCCACGCCGCAACTTTATCCCTAAATGATTTCTGTAGCCCAGAATTATTGTGTTTGATAGTTCAAAGGGTTTCAGGTAGAGACATCATTTAACCTTCAAGACATTTCCAGTTCGTAACAACTTATTCCAACCTCTATCCTCCCACCTTGCTAACGTTGGCGACCTGCGGCGCTGAAGTTAGTGTCTGATTAAACACATCAGTAAAGGGCTATTTCGCTGCTTTTAAGACTAGTCAGCTCTTGTGAACAATCTGAAAGACAATACCATGTTATACCCAGACTAGATTGTTCTTCACTGCTTATAAAAGTGTGCTTTGGAGGAATCTGTACGGATTAACAATAGTTTGGTTTATAATCACGACTCCGTCTGAGATGGGCTAATCGCCAGAAAAGTGTTTCTTTTGTCTTTTCCCAAATATAGCTTTTCCACCTCCTGTGATTAAGTTATCTGGAAATATAGTAAATACTTCGAGCCAGTTTTGATCATTGCACCCAATGTGCATTTTGATCTGATCAAAAGTAGCCTAAGTTCCTAATAAAAAGAATGAATTAGCCTTCAAGTCAAATTGAAAGCTCCAAATCGTATGTGAACTTCAGCGTCGTTTCTTAGCTACAAGCTAAGAGCACCGCCATCTCCAGTTATTTTCAAAACTAGTGACCAAAAGCTTTATGTCAGACTGATTTCTTGGTTTAATAACTTTTAACCGAACAGTGCTAAGAGGTTTCAGTTAATGATTGTGTTAAAATTGACGCAAAACGGGAGGAAAGAGAGCAGCGGCCCAGTTCCCATCATCGCTGCTCCTGCTGACAGAACATAACGCTAATGCACCAAGACAACACACGGATCAACACACTGACTGACACAAAAGACACAAAAATTAAATAGTGTCATAATAATATTTAGTCAAAAGATTCTTTACTTACCTTCTAGAATAAGTAACAGACAAATTTCAATGGGGTGCAGCAGGACGCAGGTTGGTCCCTTCCCTGTTCAGAGGAAGATGGAGAATGGTGCTTTCACAGTCGAGGGAAATCGGAGAACTTCCCTTTGTAACTGACGGAAAAACCTCGGAATTCAGATTTTTGTTCTGTTTTATGCATAGAGAAACGTTGTAGCGCTTTTTTATGACAGCAATATTTGATTCTACAAATTAGTAGATTCAACAGTTAGTGAAAGTTTTACTAAATGTTTTTGACATTTTAAACAACTCAAAGATGTTTGTTTCCAAAATCTTTTTGCTTGTTTATTTTTAACAACAACATCTCTAGTCTGGGTTCAGAGGTACACAGGAATTCTTATCTTTTTCACATTAACCATATTTCTGCTGTCAGAACTAGTGTCCCATAGTTTTGAACGCAACACTTTAAGGACTCGTTTTCATTGGAATGCAAAATTTAACAGGTGCAAGTCGCGTTTCTTAATGTTTCATTTAAAAAAAAAAAAAAAACCTTTAATCAGTAATAGTTATAACATATAGTAATAGTAATAACTGTGTAGGCACACAGTGCACAGTCGGATGTGAAAAAAGAAAAAGAAAGACAAAAAAAATGTCCCAAACTATCTTGTGCAACTCAAGTGAAAAGAAAAACCTCATCTATTTGGTTGGGAA
Source organism: Alfaro cultratus (assembly GCA_903066825.1). NCBI lineage: Eukaryota > Metazoa > Chordata > Actinopteri > Cyprinodontiformes > Poeciliidae > Alfaro > Alfaro cultratus. The sequence goes on along the minus strand of CAEFZX010003856.1, from coordinate 12,176 downwards.
ACAATACTGTGGTTCTATAAGTGTGCATGTCTTTAAATTAATACTTTACTGAGGAACCTTTAGCTACTTTTATTACAGCATTCAGTCTTTGTGGGTAGAAGTCTGAGTATTTTTCACAAAAATGTTTCAAATCTACCAGATTGCAAGGTAATTCTCACAGATTTTTAATCAGATTCAGGTCTGGGTAAATACAAACCTATAATTATCTTCCAGACTTCTATTGTAGGAAGGACAGGTTCTCTTATGTGACCTGCAAACAATGCTAAACGCTACTCAGCTTGAAGTTGAAGTCTTTGAGCTTAAATCAACAGCTAATATTGGTAATGTGATGTTCACCCTCAGTAGCTTTCCTGTAAAACTTACTGAACAAAATACATTTTATGTGACAACAGATTAAAAGTGGCTATATTCACAAAGGGGATAAAAGTACACACAGATAAGCAAATTTTTGTGTTTGCACATTTATTTCACAATACTAGATCCATAATGAATGAAACATTTATGACAAAAATATATAAAAAATAATATTTTGTCTTTGAAAGTCAATCCTTTTTTTAACCAAAGACTAACATTAACTATGAAATAATATAATGCCAAAGGGAAACAAAAGAATACAAGCAACTTGGCATTCCTTTGCTTACCAAGCTATTACTCAGAACACATTTGTGTTTCTGTATGCACAGATGATATGCTGGTTCTGCTTTCAGCTTCATTTTGACTCCTATGCCGAGGACTCCGGCTGGAGTTGAGCAGCAGAGTGAAGAACATCTCTTGGAAGACTTTCTCTGGCCTCTTGCAGCCTTTTATGAGCCCTCTGGTAGGCCTCTAAAAGGAAACAAACATTGCCCATAATTTCTAGTGCCACAAAATGTCATCGAGCTAACAGATGTTCACTTTTAGTGCTTGAAGCCTCCAAATGACAGAAACACCTCAACTGGTCTCACAAGCCCCACAAAGAGGAGAGGAAACAGAAAAGCTAAATTCTTAAATGGACTGAACTTATATAGCACTTTTCCAATCATTTTGACCACTCAAAGTGCTTTACACTAGACTCGAGTCACATTCACCCATTCACAATGCACACACATTTATATGATATACAGATGAGTAGGAAGTTTGAGGTTAAGTACATGTCCATGCGACCCTGGCCCAGGGGCATGGACATGTAGCAAGTGGAAGCTGGAATTGAACATACAACCGTCAGATCTCAAGACAACTACTCTACCCATAGAGCCACAGTGCTTCTGTTTGATTAAAATGAAATATCACATATAAATCATCTCTGAATAATTGGTCTCATCTCTGCTGTCTTTATACTAACTTAGAAAAAATTCTAACCGTTTACAACAAACATAGAAAGAGCAGTTTCAGCAACCCAACTACAAATTCCCTAAAATCAAAACTGAAATTCAATGTCAGCAGTTTTACCCAGAATGCTGCAGACCATTCCCTGCTGGCTAAAACCTCCGAGGTGGTCAACCACTTTCTGTCTTCTCTTCTTCAGAAGGGCAGCATCAGCAAAGGCCCTGAAACCAACAAACCAAATACACATACATTGAACCAAACATTCAATTATTCATTGGTAAGATTAAAGTGTGTATTGCATATAGGAGTTAAATCTGTGGGCTACATGACAACCACTAGACACCATCTCTCCTACTATCCTTACTGTAAATGAATGGAGTTTGCTGAATGCTAATGGGAACAGAGCTGGAGTCATGTGGCTTGGTCAGATGAGAGTAACATTCAACAAGTAGCAACAAACACTCTATGTAGGCCCATTTGACTGAAATAACAGAACATTTTTAATATAAAATGTATTCAACAATTGATTTATTCTTCTTTTTAGTTAGCTGGACGTGTGGAAGGAGTTTACCTGGCTTGTTGCATGCAGTGCAGCATAAAGGTAACACTTCCTGTGGTTTCAGTGCAAAAGCCAAAGCGACTCAGCCTGTCTCCCTGAAGCCAAACACAAACATAACATTGAGGGCTTTAAATCTTTCATTACTTTTGCAAATGTCTGCATTTGTCTTTTTGAAACTTAGATACTTTTAAATTAGAGACAAACAATAAATGTGACCCCCACAGCAGTTTTTATTAAAACTAGATGCCAAAGGGTATGTTTAGGAAAAGCCTGTAGATCCACTTCAATGTAATATGAAGTGGATATATTACATATATATCCACATATATATTACATAAAATCCCTATTTTATGGGATTTTATATCCCATAAAATAGGATATGTAGAACATATTAGAACATACATTTTAAAACTAACAAACCTTTAGCAGGTGTTAAACACATGTTTAATTAAGCCCACATTTCTGTATTTAAAAAAGTTTTTCATATGTCTTATGTAGTATTTTAATTTTAAATGTTGTGTTTTCATTTGCTGAAAGTGGAAAATTATCATGATCAACAGAAATAAAAGCTTGGAAATAACAGTCTTTATGTAGTTAATCTATATAATGTGTTTCACTTAGTGGCTTCAGTTACTAAAATAAATGAACAATAAATAAATGGAAGATATCTCATATGATGGACTGGACTGTATGTGCAGTTTACCAGTTACAAGTCTACCTTAAATGTCCCTGGTACTCTGACGTAGCTGTTGTCTTCAAGTTCTGCAGAACCTCCGATAAAGAAGCGCCTCAAAGCAGAAACTGTCCCTGTCTGAACAGGTCTCCATGTGTGACATGTCACTGTGTGTTTACCTTGCACAGATGCAACAGATATTGCAGACTATTAGAACAAATATTTCACATCTAAATCATATTTTGCAGTAGTTCATTTGTGTTCTGACCTTTAGTTACCAGATTAATTTATCATATGCAGGTATTGTAATGTTGCACTATCAAGCCAAAAATGAATAAGTAACATTAAGTTCTGTTAAAATATAAGCAAAGACTTTCACAAGTTAGTAAATGTAAAAAAAAAAAAGGAGAGAGAGAGAGAGAGAAAAAAAAGTTTCACATATCAGAATAAAAGACTGATCTCAAAAATAGGAAAAGTTATATGTTTTGTAGCTTCATAACCTCAGCCCCAGCTTTTAGTGGAGGATTCATACCAGGCATGGCGGGAAACAGTAGATACCCGTAGCCTTCAGTTCGGTAACGCTGCCAGAAGTCAAGGGACAGGACTTTGAAGTAAAGCACCGGCCACTGGGGAATTACTTCTGAAATTAAAAAGAAGAAGTCTTATTTTTAATATTATTAACAATTGTTAGGTGTTTCTGTATGCTTTGAATTCAGCTGGCCTATTAGTTGTTAATACACTGAATTTTCTAAATAAGGGACAAATAAAGGATTATTCTATTCTATTCTATTCTATTCTATTCTATTCTATTCTATTCTATTTCAAGTTGGTCAGTCATTGTTTTATAGTCCAGAAAGATGTAGTGAAATTTTGGACCTTTTTAGAACCTTTTAGACTACTTTGGATATTTTTACATGAAAACCTTTTCTTTGTGCTTGAAAAATAATCACCATATAAAGAATGTGTATGACTCCATTCTTGTTGCAGCAGGGTTGGGAATAACCTTGTAATTAACTGCATCAAAGTCTAAAGAACAAGATCCTGAGCACAGCTAAAAAGTGTAAGGCTAATGATTCTCCAAAAATAACTGTAGTTCACATTTTCTGTGAAACTATACATATTTCTCTTATTTGCTCACATTATTTTTCTTCACCTTACATCTGAAATTTGATGGAAGCAGTCATGATAAGGTGAGACAGATTTGTAATAAAACATACAAAACTGCTTAGCTGCTTAACCCAGATATCCAATCTACATTCACTACAAAGGAAGTTTTTCAACATCATTTAAAAAATAAAAAAAAACTTTATTTGCATGTGAAGGTGAGATGCAAAAAGACCAGAAATTTATTTAACAAAACATTTATGTCAGTGTACATGGGGCAATACTCCTTCATGCTTTAAACCACGTTTTTGTGTTGTTTATGCAAGAAATAAAATCAAAGGGCTGCTGACCTTCGTTCTCTTTTTCACTCATGTAAAAAGCCTCAAAGCTGAAAGGGTAGCTGAAGAACGCTACATTTTCCTGTTGACAGATTTCAAATGATAGGTTTTAATACATTTCCTCAGTGATTCTCTAAAGTTAATAAATAAAGTACACACCTTCCCCAATGATTTGGTCCTGCAGGTCTGAGTAACCCCAGACATCGACTGGCACGGTAAGCTGGACCAATCTTAAACACATATTAAGTAAATAAAGCAGCAGGTAATTCAATATTCAAGCAAAATCTTTCACATGTGGATACAAAAACCGAACTAGGCACAGATGTTCCTAGGAGTCTGCTTTTTTGAAAAAAAAACCCAAAACAATACAAACATAAAAAAACACTAGCCACTGAAAGTTTAAATTTGGTCGTCCTGATCATTAAGGAAATTGTATTTTTGCACATAAAAAATTAGCAGAAGCTAACCCCTAAACCACTAAACCTACAAAACAATTAGTGAAAGCTAACGCTAACCATTAACACAACTGTCTCTCAGTCTGTGTCACACATCTTCATCTTCTTCCAGTTGACGACTACTGGTCTGAGACTTGCAAACAGCAAAGTCCTCAGTTTCTGATTTTGCTACATTAAAGTTGTATGAATAGGATGACTTCATCAAAAACATCTGATGTGACATAAAGTTAATTCAAGTAATGAAAATGGGTAACGTTTTCTGGCAATAATTGGTTCAAAAGACTTGTAAACCTCAACTATCTTGAAAATTGACCTTCATCCTGAAATTTAAGTGGCTAATGGGGAATATTAGAAAATACATAACCTGAGGGGTGAGCACAGAAATTTTTATGCTTGTATCCAGATTAGAATGATCTTTGCAGTAATATGCGGCTCTAAAAGTAACCTGGTAAAATTAGACCTCAACACGATCAAAAACAAAAATACACACTATATGTGACTCACTGTTTGGCAATTCCATGAAGAAGTTGATGTACAAGTTATCGTATTCAAAGTCGTTAGCCGATACTGGAAAGTAGAAAGATACATAGGAGTTTCAAAGTCTAAATGTGAATCTCCATAATAACGTCCAAACACCTTTCCTCACCTATCTCTCCGTGCAGCAGGTAACGTAGGATACCTACAGGAGGCTGCAGGACAAAGCGCAGACAATATTTAATCTACTGCATTACACTAATTTTGAATCAATACCTTCGAACATTACAAAATATTTTTAAGGTTTTGACTGTATGGCCTGAACTGTTCAATAAACAACACAAGCGTTTCTTCTGTTAATATGTCTTTTACCATTTCAAAGTCCTGTCCTACAAGGCTGTTGAGGTATTCCTTGTGTCTGCTATACAACTGCAAGCAAACAAAGGAGAATGTATTAATATATTGGTTGTTTGACTCCAATAATGCAGAACATGAAAACAAATAATCTCATACATCTTTGTACATGATCTGCTCTCTCTCTTGCTCCTCTGGTTTCATCACTCTAGATGCGTTCTCCAAAGTTAAGCGCCACACTTCTCTCTTCTCCCCATCTGTTACAATCCTGCAAAACAGAGCAAGCATCACTCTGACATTTAGCTGATTTACTTAACATTGTGTCTTCAAAGAAATTCTCGGATTTTTACTATGCTTTGCTTTGCAAAAGTATTCATGAGCCTCCTTCCACATATTTCCCAGGTCTCCCTCATGGCTTGTAGCATGTTGGATTCTAAAAATTAGTTGACTACTGAAGCTACGTTGTTGCAATAGATCTAATTAAAGGGTACCAGAGTAAAAAGGGTGGATACGAGTGAACGTCACAATTTTTTAATTATTATTTGTACAGTTTTTAGAAAACCATTCTTCATTTTCCGCTTTACAATTCTGAGCTACTTTGTGCGGGTCCATCACAGAAAATCCCAGCAAAACACACTGGAGTTTTTGACAATATGTAGAAAGATTAGGGTGGGGGGGAGCTCCATGTGTTTCCTTTTGCTATAATGTGTTGTAAACTTGCCTATAGGGCTCTCTGCCTTTGTTGAAGTTGGGTTTTACAATGATGGTTCCACTACCATCGGTTTTTATGGTTGCCAGCAAACACTCATTCTCTTTCTGGCCCAACCTGAGACAGCAGGTGCAAAAAATAGGAAATAATATTCACAATAGGCACTCTCAGTAAGTTGATGCTTGAACTTGAAACATATCAGTTTTCATATATGATGAACATATCTCAGTCTTACTTTCCAGGTGGGCCCAAGTCACCCATGATGTGCATGGTCTGCATGGCGTTATTTACCACATGACTGCTCTTGACAAACTCATCTGTGGGATCCCAGTTGATGATTCTTGACTTTGTGATGCTACTATCCCTGTAAAAACAATAGATATTTTTGTAACATTGGACTTTTTTTTTTCAGACAAAGATTTGAGCATTATATTTGTTTAATCATTTTATGTTTGCCTGCGTTGGATTTTCACCTACATGGTGCGCCTCTCTTGCCGTCTGTGTCTGACACTGGCCATCCTCTCAGCCAGGAAGGTGGGACTTGATTTGGTCGTGGAGACCAAGTCATTGTGCTGTTTTCAAGATGGGAAAATAAAGACAAGATTAAACCCATCAATCAAAAATATCAACTAGATGCAGAGTACAGCAAACAGTTAAAACTAATTTGATCCAACGTCTGGAAGAGTATTTCATTCAATAACAACAATAATAAAAAGATAAAAAACAAAATTCACCAGTTGGTGGAGTGGGAAGCAGTTGGTGTATCGATCGTGATCAGTGTATGTGAAAATTCTCTGATTGCGTCGCCCCTTGGCCTTGTTGAGGGCCCTAATTTCTGAGTGATACTGGCGGTCCAGCGGAGTCTGACAGGCTGCCTCGTTCTGGAACAGTTCCACTTCATACTGGAACCACGAACAGAAACATGAGGTAGGAGGTAAGGTCATGTGGAAAAAAAGAAGAGACCCTATGATAGCATCTGGTTTTTACGACATATTTGGAGACTGTGATATTTAAGATACATGTCAGCAAAACTGAGTACTATAAATAATCAAGAAACTCAAGTCAATGACCATAAAATATTTTGTAAAATCCAATAAAAGTGACGAGGAATAACCACAGCTCAAGAGTTTAAGGAGGTTTAAAGATGTCTCAATAGATACTCACAAAAAGTGAGTTTCTATTGACATTTAAAACAACTGTCAACATGCCCAGTGGTCCAAACAGTGTTAGTTTGGACACCAAAACAGAGGACATGTTTTGTATAAACCAAATACAGAATTAAAATTTAAAAATGACAGGATTAGAACTTCAGGGAAATCATTGAAGTAGCACAGAAGTTGATTACACACAAATGATGGAACATGGGTTAAATTATAAAATTACTTTGATTAAATTGTACATTTTTGAATTTTAGAGACTCTTTACAATATAATTTGCAATGTGTAAAACATGTAGACTATTTGTCCAAATACCCAAAAGGACATATAACCAGGTGTTTTACTAGAACAGTTGTTAGTTTTCAGGGACAAACACACTAAACCACTAAAACTTCTACCTGGCTGAAGAGTTTCTCCTGCCAGCCAACCACTACCTCCTCTTCATTATCGCCTGTCAACAAAAAACAAAACAGATGCCAAATGACTGAAATCCACTCTCATTACATTGACTAAACATCCTCTGATATGCCCTTTCCCCCTCACTATTTGTCCGTTCCCTAAAGTAGTTACAGTACCTGTCTGGCCCTGTGAGGTGAGAGTCTTCAGCTCAATGTCCTTCCTGTATTTCTGGGACAGAACCTGGTGCTGGAGGTGCTGTGAGAGGACCGCGGTGGAGGTCACCCTCTGTATACGGACTCTGGCGTGCGAACAGAAATGTGAATACCATGGAAACCGACCTTTATCAGTCACATTTAACAACTTTATTCAAGAAGCTACTTACTTTATTTTTAAGTTTTTGATGGCATCCCGGGAGCGATAAACAGCATCTCCGGTGTGTGTGTTCCAGCACTCTGCCATTATCAAACAATCACAGCGCTACATTAGCCAGTCAATCCGCATTGACTTAACATTTGCTAACCAGACACATTTTATAGGTGGAAGGTCTATAAACTAAATACTCAATGAGGTAGTTAATCAGCACAGCAGCTACAAGAAGAAGATTCCAAATGTTCGGCACAGAACACCGGAAACTAACGGTTGTCGTTTCCATAGAGATTCTGGGTGTTTTTTGTTTTTTTTTTCTTCGTTTAAAGTATGAAGGTTTGCTTGGGATCTCCACTGATCATTAACGCCATCTACTGATCTGGATGAAAATCTAAGAAACGCAAATTATTATTATTATGGATAATAATAATAATAATAATAATAATAATAATAATAATAATAATAATAATAATAGAAAATTTTGAAAAGATAATTAATACTTAACTTTATAAATTGTTATATTAATGCTAAATGTTCCCTGAGGTGCTCAATTAAAAATACAATTAAACAAAAATATCACATCAGGACAAGCTTAAAACTGAATTAAAGCAGATGCTTGTTAAATGTCAGTTCTCCCCGAGTTGATATATTGCACAAAATCCAATTGAAGCCCCATAGCTGCAGAAAATCCTCCATATGCCCAGCCCAAGAACAATATTATGAAGAGCACTGACCACTTTAGCGACTGCCAAGCATGATGGTAGCAGGTGTGTCACTGTCAATGGTACTGCTGCAGTGGAAAAACTGAATAGAACAGAACCATACTTCCAAATCTTTTACATCTAATCGTCAAATCAACAACTACCAAGTTGAAACTTGAAAACGGTTTTTCCAACAAAATCACAATAAAAAATGCTTTTCTAGAACAAAATTATGATGGGACCAGTCTTTTATGGTGGGGGCACACAATAAACAAATAAAACAAATACAAACAACAAGAGCAAAACAGGACAATATTTCAATTAATTTCTTAATCAAATTAACCAAAGAGCCACTTGCAGCTCTGGACCTTGAGGTTCAGACTTGGTTTTGGAAACAGACTGACATTAGACTTCTGAAATAGCTTGAGCATCAAACTAATTAAAATGTATGGACTACCTTGCCATGTCTGTATCATGAAATCAACCACGTTAATTTAGCTCTGCAATTTCTGATAAAAGAAAGAGCCAAACTATATTTTAAGCAGAATTTTGCCTGAAGCTTGTTCATGGCTATAAAAATCTTGGTGCACCTATTTGAATTTATATAATTTGGCCCACACAGGAATTAGGATTTGCAAAAAAAAAATTATATTTACGCACCCAACTCTTCTTTAAAAAGACAGTTGTAGTTGGTTGTGAAATAATTTAATCTTTGGCAAAGAACAGTTCAAGGGCATTACAAAAAGCCCAACTTTAGTGACATTTATGCCAATGATGAGCGTATCTGCATGCTATGTCCAGTAGGGGGCAGTAGTTCACCCCCAACCTCCACCACAGAAGAAGCAGCGGAGGCGGGTTGTATTTAGCGCGGGTGAACTGTTATAGTTCTGCTGATGTGTCGTCGTGTTGTTCCAACATTCTAACATTACTCTGCAGTATGGCTTCGTTTGTTACCGAGGTCCTCGCCAGCTCCGGGAAGCTGGAGAAAGAGGACCTGGCCAGCAAAATAAGCAGGATGTCCCGGAAGGTGGAAGATACCAAGGTAGTTTTATCTGACTAGCTTTAGCAGATGCTAACATTAGTGTGAAATAGTTTGAACTTTGACTAGCTGTGAGCACCTGGCTGTTAGCTGAACTCCGTTGGGAGATTTAAAGCAACATTAATCTCAGAAAGTAGTCATAGCGTTATTTAACAGAATTCAGTACATCGGCAGGACTGCCATGATGTTATAAAAGGTATAAAAACATTTTGTTAATTGTCTGTTTGGGTGACTTTGAATGCAGCTTTTTCAGCCTTGGTGCAAAAAAATGTAGCACTTCTCACTATTTCATTAGTTTTACTATATAAACAAATCCATTTCTGAAAATTTAATGCAAGTATTTGCTGTAGAGGCAATTAAGGTGATCATATAAACTACCGTATTTTCTTTTTGTCTTTCTTCCTGAAAGACCAGATTTGTAGAGTGAATGACAACAACCTTCACCAACATGGGTGGAGGCTACATTCAACTTTGTATTTCTGTTATATGACTGTTGATGCACTAAAGTCCTGTTGATCAAATTTCTCTGTGTTCTTCTGCAGGAGGAAGTGTGTGACATGATAAACAAAAAGTACAGTGAATTTCTCCCAAACCTCCAAGCATCAGAGGACCTGATGCAGCAGGTTGATACGATCTCTAAAGAGATGGAAACTCTTAAAAACTGCATTGAATTTGAGGTATAGTTTAAATTCAGTCCGAATGACACTCTGCTTGGAGCATTGCGACTATTATGCTTTTTCTTGTGTGGATTTAGGTGCAGCAGAACATCCATGTGGCAGTGAATGAATACATTAAGCTGAAGCAGCAGCTGGAGAAGAGCACCATGATCATAAAAATGCTTGAACATTTAAAAGAGGTACATGGTATTTGTTGAGCTTTTCTGTTGGATGTTGTAGCCTTTGATTCATTTTATTACTATTCTTTTTTTTTTTGTGATTCAGTTTCACAGTGCAATGGAAGACTTCAACAAAACACTACAGGAGAAAAAGTATGTTGATGCTGCCACCCATCTGGAAAAAGTAAGATCTGATTTCCTTATAGATTAAATGCTTAGATGGTGATATAATTGCTCAACCTATAGGCATGATTTGTTTGCAGGGTTATGAAAAATAAAAGCTTTTTTTAATCCAGCTGCAAAATATTTTATAAAATTAGCTGAATTATTAGATAAATTTCTTGATTTTTATTTTTCTTTATTTTTTACATTTTTCTAAATAAAAAATAAATTAAAGCTGCTCCAGACTCTCCCGTCTTCTACAAAATGCAAATTCCAAAGTTTTCACATTCAGCTCTTTTCATCATTAAATTACATTGAAAGGACATCCCTTATTTCTTCTTGCCACACCATTACTTTGGGTTTTGAATTCCTGGTTGATAATCTGACAGCTAAGTGCAAATTGATTAAAGTAACACAGTGTTTGCTGGGTTTTTCCTATTCTGTGTTCTGTATGAAGCCATATTTCTTTTTATGTTAACTTTTCAGGTAATAAATGCCTAACTTTAACAGCTTAATTGGTAATTATGTTAGATCTTTAAGCTTTTGATAATATTTAAATTAATATCTCATTACTTCAATTATTGAAAAAAAATTTCAATGTCAGAGATACTTCAGCTTTCTTATTACAACTAATATCATTAATTAAAATGAATTTACAAAAGGAAAAAAAGGAAAAACCTGGTTGAGTATTCATGTGAATATTGAAATTACAGCTGCTGATCATCATCATTATTATTATTATTATTATTTTATTTTACGAAATAAAATATTGATGTATATGGATCATTTTCCTGTACAGGCGAGGAAAAATGTGGATTCACTGAAAGATTGGAAAACATCCCAGGTGCCTCTGCTTAGTTCCCTGAGCTCTGAGCTGACAGTGCAGAGAGAGAATTTAATTTACCACCTGGGAGACGAGTGGAAGCGCCTTGTCATCTGGAGAGTACTGTCCACAAAGGGTGAGAGCTAAGAAATTATCTCTGTTTAAATATTTCCAATATTTACCAAACTGTTGTGTACAGTTTCGAATATACATGTTTGACTATCTGTGTAGCAGTACTAGTGATGGTTGAAAGTTTTTCTTTAGAGTCTGCAGGTCCCAAGACCTTCCACAAGGTAGAGCTGGTGCTGAGTGAAGCCTGCAGTAAAGATCTTGAGCAGAAGCCAACCCCTCTGCTGTGCTCCGTCCTGCAAGCTCTAGCGATCCAGGGAGATCTTCAGCACAAGATCAAACTCTTCAGTAAGAACAAGCAACTTTTTTCTGTATGTTTGCACAGGTTTGGATAAACTTGGAAAAAGGAAGTTTTACAATATACGGAATGCATGTCTTCCCTGATCCTCCTGTCTAGACACATATATTTAAACCAGTTATTTACAATCAATCAATCAATCAAGTTTTATTTGTATAGCACATTTCAGCAGCAAGGCATTTCAAAGTGCTTTACATCATATCAAAAAACAGAAACATAGTGCAACATAGAATCAACAGTAAAAACAATAAAAACAACAATAAAAACATGACATTTAGTCAAGTTCCATCAATAAA
>CAEFZX010003855.1:0-125917 GCA_903066825.1 Alfaro cultratus | reverse complement strand
GAGAGAGAGAGAGAGAGAGAGAGAGAGATATTTAAAAAAAGAAATGCCGACTGTAAAATAAAATAGAATTTAATTAAAAACAACAAATGTAAACAGTCTAGAAAATTTGCGAAAAAAAAATAAATTAATAAAATGTTAAGCAAAAACAGAGTAAATGTATTACACACAAACATCATTAAAAACACTTGTTACATGTACTTGCACACAAAAAAAGAATTGCTGGGAAACTTACCGGACTAAACATCTTATTTTAGGGCGACATGTCGAACGCTACTTCAGCTTTGAAGCAACGAAAGGCATCAAATGGAAATAAACATAAATTTGATCAATCTAAAAAAAATAAATTAATACATTATTCTTTTTATGTACCGTTACAACAGAAGAAAGTTTTCTGCCTGCCTGAAGGCTTGAGTTGAGTTTGCTCATATGAGGGAGGCTGCTGCTCCTCTGCGGGGCACCATGGTGAAAGAGATGCTTTGTAGAAGATTATGCTGCTGGTGGAGCTGCAGCACAACAGGAATGTTGTCCGTGCCAAGTTGCTATGAAACCCAGAGGAATGGACAGGGGGTGACGGGGGTGTTCGTGAGGGTCTCCAGTGGCCCCAGGGAATGCATGCTAGCTTCTCTCTCAGAGAACCTAAAAGGTTTAATCATAAGCGTTTCTGTTGCATCCTGGTTAAAGCAGGTTGATTTATTTTTATTTATTTATTTCACGTTATTTGAGGTTGTTTTTGTCGCTCCTGAGATAAAAACCAAAAGGATGGAAACTCAGAAATGCGGTCTTTTTGGAACAAAAAGTCAGACAGGAGATGGGGGGGGGATGAGCTGTGTTTGTGTTTCGCAGCGCAGTAGAAGCACGTGAACCAGTTTGACCAGTTACCTGTGGGAAAAAAAACCGCAGCCGAAGGCAGAGAGACAGGAGAGTCGGGACGTACCGTGGTGTCATCATGGTTTCAGCGCGGTGGAAGTGCGTGTCAGAGGGTGACGTTCAGTCAGTTGGGATGTTTGTGTCTGTGAGTGGGTGTTGGTTTAACGCCCAGCAAGGCAGGGCATTCATGGAGCGTGTCAAATCAGGGTGTTGAAGACAATTCTAGTAGCCTATTCATAAAAAATGACCGCGTGTAGTTTGGTATATTATTATGTTTTTATAAAATTGAATCAATTGCATTCTACTCATTTCTGAATAAAAACTATCAGCTCAAAATTACTTATTAAAGTTTATTATTTATTTCATCAGTAAGGTATTAAGTAATCTATAAATTCTACCCAATGGGTACTCCTTGGTTTTAATGGCACTGATTGCGAATGACGTCAAAAAGCTACATTTGGAACAGCGCATGCGCCATGGCTATTTTGGTTTTGGAACATCAGAAACTCTTCTGCAACTGCGAATTATTGCACACAAACATAATTAAATCAATATGTGTATTAACTTACATTTGAAGCTCTTAAAATCTATTCAGTTACTTTAACATTTTCTCACCATCATTACGTTCAATACGTTAATCACAAATTTTATTTAACCTTGTATATTCTATGTAGTTTTCTTTTTGTTGGACTTTACGATTTTACAAAAGTCTGAGTCACAAAACATCAAACGGACATCTTAAATGCGGTTGCAGCAACCGGTAACTAACTGTTACTGTACCCTTGCTGCCTAGCTAGCCAGCTAGCGTTTTGTACCCATCATGGGTAAGTGCAAATTTATCACTAGTTAGCTCAACAGTGTTCGTCTTCACCGTTTAGAACAACCCATTGAATTTATGTATGTGCCGTTATTCAAATATGAGTTTATGTAATATTACAGGTCTTAAATTCTGTTCATAATGGTCTTTAAAAGGTCTGAAAAAGTCTTAAATTCGAGCCGTTGAAACCTAAAGACACCCTGTATACCAATGTTTCAGGATTTTGGAAGTTACCAGGTTGGAGCTGAAGTCCTGCCTCCTCTGTGAAGCTGATATGTTTTGGATTTTGCCTAGATTCTACTAAAGAAAGTGGAACAAATTGGATTTTTTTACTAATCTTTTGCTACGCCTGAATGTTTCTGAATTTAATTGATCAATTTGTCTGTGAGGGGGTATTATGGCTGAAGGTAATTGCGTGATAAACAATTGTTTTTTTGTTGTTGTTTTATTTTGCTGACTCCGTCACCCAGTTTGTTTTTCAGCCAGAGAGTGGCTGACCTCAGATCAGGTTTCTATTGATTCAATTATCTGTGGACGTTGGAAGAGGATCCTGCAGCCGAACACTGAGCTCGTCTTACAGCTTTAATGGACAGAAATGTGTTAGTGACTGCAGCCTGCTGTCTGGGACCAGGGTCGACCAGTTTCCAACCCGCACTGGGACCAGTCTGGGACCATCTGTCGTTTTGCCTGTCCATCTGTGGCACAGAGAGGTGGTTGGTTACACTATGATTTTCAAAAGCATGAGCCCATTTTCAGCCATTATGTTTAATCAGGCCTAATTTTAAGATTCTCAAAGAAGATAATATTTTTCACCCTTTAACTTGTGTTTTAAATTTTTCTTTTAGTTTCTTTTTTTTGATTTGGTAAAACATGGCTTCCACTTTCATCGTTTTCAGAAGGTTTCCTACCACTAAATGTAAACAGTCTATAAAATGGAAATTGTTGTCGTTGTTATTCAGATTAAGTGGATAAATCTGAAGGCCTGAGATGAAGCTGTTGACCTTTTTCTGGCTTTCTAGCCGCCGGCCCTCAGCTCCTCTCGGCTCAGCGAGCGAAGAAATGGAGCATGACGGCATGATTTGTCTGATGTACAGCGAAGGAGGAAGAAGATGGGTCAGAAAGGAGGAGGCGATGCTGGATTTGTTTTTGGATAATTATTTTCCATCAGGGTCTGTTTGAACCCCTATCTCTTTTAAATTTTTTAAAAGATTTTTTTAGTTACTTCCTATAATTACAATGTGACCTTTTGAGTCTTTATTTTGACTTTTTGAATACAGTTTGACCTAATATACACTTCATTAGTTTTGGGCCATCTTTTCTCCATTGTGGATGATGCATATTACACAATCAGAAAATAAGAACTCTATGAATTTATGCTGGTGTTTGAACTGGGACTTAAGGAAGATCACTTCAGAAGCTTAATGTCAGCCCATTTTAACCAGTTCAAAACCAGTTTGGATCAAAGTTCTGTTGGACCACTGTTGAGAACAAATAATTCTGTGTTTTCCTTTTATCTCTTTTAGCTAGTTGCTAAGCTAACGCTAGAGGAAAGGACATGTTAGGAAGTGCAAGTGAGAGCTATGGGTAGAGAAAAGGACACACTAGGTAACACCCTCTTTGGGGCAAAGCTTACATAGAAGCTAACAAAGGTTACAAACTCTTCTGGGGTGCCATTTTGTCTGTTAGCTCTTAAAGGTGGCATGTCAGAATGGACCAGTTTATTTTGGTATTAATAAATGGAATTTATGAATTCAGTGACTCTTCTTTAACTTCATACATCAAGAACTCAGCATGGAGAACAAATAGATCTCCACACCACCAACCTGTGTCCAAGTTTCAGCCATACATATATCTGGAGATCGGAAATGTTTAAGTATCTGGAGGTAGTCCTCCATCTTTGTTCTAACCACTCCATCCACTTTACCACAGACAGCAGCTCACACGCTAACTGAGACGAAGTGCTGCGGCACGGATTGCTGCTCTGCACTGCATTAATGAAAGCAACTCGTTAGCCCAGCACAGTATGTGCAGCTTTAGCCTGCCATTGTATCAGTTATCAGAGAGTCGATAACGTAGCTGTCAAGGTCAGGACGTGTGAGCATATCTGTGCCGCAAACTGCTAAACATGACTGTGGAATTATATTGCAGATCAGTTTTATTGCTGAAAGTTTTTTCCTAATATTCCTGGTGGTAGTCAGACAGTCACCTGATCGTTTTGCTGCTTCTGGACCAATCACAGCAGAGCTTTTTTCTTCTGTTGGTGCTGTAGCTGACTTTAAACCCAGAGGTTCATTCATTAATTCAGATGGACTCTGTGGCTGTCAGCCAACTCTGCTGACTCATCAGAACACAGATGACCACACTGGCTGTATGAGTGTGTGTGTGTGTGTGTGTGTTTCCTGAACTCGCACCTTCTCTAATAGAGGCGTAGAAACAATGGAATCGGGAAGGATTACAGACGACAGATTAAGGTTTAGTTCCCCTCAGAGAAACGGTGGTTGTGAATCAGCGCAGGGAGGAACGTTCTGATCAATCAGCTCTGGTCACATGGTGACACTTTGAGCCCAGGGAACATTCCCTTCCAACAGAAACCTGCGTGGCAGACCGGTCAGTGTCCAACTTTTATTGATTCCCTGTGAATCTCCAACAGGTTTTTCTAAAGGAAACGCATTGATTTTTGGTTTGATTTTCGTCAATGGTACAGGGTTGCGATGCTATTCTGAAAGGATATTCCTTCCCTGGTTTAAAAAACAAGCAAACAATTGTTTTAATTGTTTATTGTCTACATTTGGTTCTATTTAATATATCTTGAAATATCAGCTAGCTATATTTCCCAGTTTCTTTGGGCATTTTGTCATCGTTCCCCTGTATAAAAAACTAGCATAACTTTAATGAAAGCACTTATGTTTACCTTATATAATATCTGAATTATTTAATGTCTTTGTTAGTGTCACAGACTTGAAATTGGTAAATTAGGTTAGAATTTACCAATCGTTTTCCCTCTTTGGATTTTGTAAAGCTTTGACTCACCAATACTAATTTCATTTAGATTTTCCTTAAAGAACTACGGTGTAGCAAAGTATAAGAACAGCATTTGAAGTAGTTATTTTTCAGATGTTCTGGAATGAGCAGTCATTAATTATTTCTTTTGGAAGTGGAAATGATGTGTGTGGGATAATCACCATAAAACAAAGTTTTAAGAGTATTTCAAGACAAAATAACTACAGAGTTCACAATTGTATTTTTTTTTAATCTTTTGTATTAGTTTTTATCATGGCTACCATTACTTAAACAGCTAATTCTGCATATTTTATAGAGAATGCAGATCTTTACCTTAACCAAGGTTTTCAAAAGATGCCCAAAAAAACGTGACAGATGAAGATTGAAAGCTGCCTTCCTGTTATCTACTGAAAGCCTTGATCTCTTTCTGTCTGTTTTACATCTCTGTGCTTCCTCTGACTGCTTTTTTTTTCAAACACCTCACTGACACTCAAAATAGCTAAACTTGAATCACCATCCAGTAACGGTGTCCACAGAGTGTTGTCAGTTAAACTGGGAAAAGCTGAAATCTGCTGATTGTGTCACCAGTTGTTTTCTTGGCATACATCTAACAATGCTTTAATCCCCTCTGAGTTGCTTTGTTGTAACAGAGTTTGAATAGCTGTGATTTTATTGCTATTTTTATCCACAGTTGGGAAACCAGCGCTGAATGGTAGCTATAAAAAAACTTTTCATCATAGGTGATCTTTGTCTCCGCTTTGAAATCAGACTTTATGTGTGACTCAATAAAGTCATATAAACTCCCGTGTTAGTCGACAATGCATTCTAAGCCTAGTTGTGCTGCATTTGTGTTCTCCTGTTTGCAGGAGTGAGTGGGCTTTGCATAGGCCACAGAAAGACAGGAGAAAATATTTGTAGATGTAAAACGTAAGGGTGAAATTACACAAAACAATAAAGAAAATCATGATGTGATAAAGTTGTTAAATGTTCATTTCAAGAACTGAAACAAATATGATGATCAGTAACAGCTCCTTAAAGCACTGCCCTATCTGTAACCATCATGATTTATGTAGGGACGATGTCAGATGATGAGCAAAACAGATTGCTGGTGTGTTTTAAAAAAAATAAAAAAGTTTATTTAAAACAAAAATAAAGGATGCTTTGTCTGGTGGGGGGGGGCAGGTAAAGCCTGGTGACCTGCCAGGCTTATAATACACTATTAGTTGCAAGGGTCACTTTTATGATGCTTTAAAAGAATAAAAATTTGAATCAAAATAGTAAGGCAGGCTTATCCAGAAAGTCTCTCTAAAACGGCTGCTCAGCCTCAAGAGATTCACACACAAAAAAAATAATACAAAAAAGAAAGATGATTAATAAGTGCAGAGGAACCACAGAGGCATGCAGAGAATGGAGACAGATGCAGCATCTCATTATCACTGAGTCATGACCTCATTCTTCTCTCCATTCCTCCTGTGTGTCCTTCACAGTAGAGTCTGCTGCAGTGCACCTCATCACACACACACACACACACACACACACACACACACACACACACACACACACACACACACACACACACACACACACACGCCCCTCACCCCAAAGACACACACATTCTTTTCCTCCAGTGCTGGAAACATTGAACTGTCTTGCAGACATAACTAGCTACTACTTAAACCAGTGCCTTGTCTGTTTAGAGGCATTGTTATGACATCAAAAGGCCCAAAACATGTTACAGGTAAAACAACATAGCACATAATGCATGTAAAAAGTCATATCTTTATCTTTATTGTGTCAGTAACTTGTTACCAGTGAAAACCCCAGATTCCTGCCGTAAATAAGATTTTAAGTTTGAACGGTTTATGTTGTTTTTAGGATTATCAAAAATAAATCTTTATGCTAAATGCCAGATTAAGAGATAAGAGATTTAGTGTGGTGTTCCATTCACTCCCTTTAACAATTTGGTAAGTCTTGGTGGTGATGTTAGAGCAGGGGGCTCCAAAGTGAGATCGGACCCAAGGCAAGCAAGGTGTCCAACAAATCTGTCTTTATTATACAGGTTCTGTCAGGACAAATGGGCCATAATTCCAGCAAACTATTGTGAAAAGCTTGTGGAGCGAAACCCAAACCATTTTGAGGCATACGGCCAAAAGTGAACTTTTAACATTTGCATCTGAATGCATATTTGAAGCAATGGAATTTGCTGTAGCTGAATGTTCTGGAGGGAATCATTAGTATCAGAACCGGAATAATTCACAGATCCCTGTTGACGTTGACGTCGGGGAACTTCCTATCACAGATTCTAGTCAATCTGATAGTCTATTAAAGTTAATAATATCAACACATAATGCTTGAAATCTAAAAACTAAGCCAAGAAAGCTACCATCCTATTCTCTAACATTCTAACAGTGAAACATTGAAAAGCAGCAGTTTTGGACTCCATGTTTGTTGTTTCTGCTGCAGATTGTGTCTCTGTGGCGGTTTTGGTGCGTCTTGAAGCATCGCCTCCGTGTGATGGTGACACAGCAGCAGGGAAGTCGTGAGTCAGCCGATTACTGCAGCTCAGCTTCCTCTTTTTTCACTGCAGGATGGAAGCGGTCGAGGGCTGATGCTGCTCATCGCCCAATGATCATCAGAGTCTGTTATCTGACACATGGAGGAGCCTCTGCCTTTATTCTGGACTGCTTGTTTGTGTGATCTTACATCATGACCTTCAGAGGCTTGTTAAATAAAGAAATAAATTTAAAAAAATCATCCTCACAATGAAATCACAAGCTCCTCAGCTGTTTCCTTTCAGGCTTGAAGAAGCTTGTGATGCGCAGCCGGGTGGCTCTGGGTGAGGAAAAGGCTGCGGAGGTTTTTAGTTATAATTGCTGTTTTATGTTCTAGTTTAAATGAAGACGCCATGTGCTGAGGCTGCAGGGCAGCAGGGTGTTGTTGTGTTGTATCCATGACGACTTTTGGAGTCGGATCAAGAACAAAAAGTTCCTGCGTGGCACATTTGACCTCTTCTGTTTGATTCTTTAGTTTTTTTGTAATGCTTCAGAGAGCAAATATTCTGAGAAATTCCTGCCTATGGAGGGATTATTGAGAGAACTCGGCCCTGGTCTGTGAAACTGAAGAATATGTCAAAAACACAAGGACAACTTTTCATGTTTGCTTCCTTCTAATCCAAATTCAATGAAGTCATGAGCGAATATACCAGCAAAGCAGCATTAAACCTGTCGCAATTGCTTAATTGCGACAATTAGTTGCTTAATTGTCAAAACGAGTACCGTACTATCATTTCCTTTGTAATTTAAAAAAATATTTTTTAAGGGCCGTGTTATGCATAGAGGTCTCATGATCCATTTTGTTTATGGTTTCAGTTGCAAGTGGTTTTTATTTCCTTTTGATTTCATAATTTTGGTTGTCGTGTTTTATTTTGAATATTTAAAATATCTTCCAGTTTCAGCTTTAATTGTTCTTTACAAAATCAAAGTTGACTAGTCTTGGATTATAAAGGCATTATCAATATCTAAAATGGTCTCAAAACTACCATGTTGTCGTTTATCACAGTAATTACTGGGACAATTTATTGTCCAGCAAAATTTGTTATTGTAAAATGTCAAATTTAAGGAAAGAATTGCATCTCTTTATGTAGAAGAACTGAGCTTCCTTTTCAAACAGGTTATCCAAATTTAATGCAGTGTTCTCACTGAATGTGACTGGGATTCTTCTAATAAAATGTGATGAAAGGAGGATGAAACAGGCCTGTGATGCCATCTTAGACTTTTATTTCTTCTTTATTGTCCATAAAAGCAGCTTTGAGCCAAAGCCAATAAACTCCTGGTGTTACGGACCTCAGCCGCTGCTTTTTAAATGAGCTGCTCTCAGTGTTAGTATCCTGGTTATTGTCTGTTTTGTATTTGTAAATGGGAGATGGAGTCCACCAAATGTTGTCCGTCGCTCAAGCCAGTTGGTCACAAATGTTAGCTAGCCGAATGAAGCCGTCTGCAGATAGACAGAAGAAAGGTTTAAATCACCTACAGTCAGCCACTTTACGTCACAGATATGAAATACAGCTAAATGAATCTAATTTCCTGTCTCAAAAATGAGTAGAAACAAGCAAATCACAGACATAACTGTGGTGTAAAACGCTTAGACATTCAATCTGTTAATGTGAATTGAATATTGGTGGCTTACATAGGCCCACATGGTATGAAGAAAGATGTAAAATGCAATTTAAAATAAAATAATGGTATCCAAAAAATGCTTGATTAGTTGTATGTAGGAACACACACACACTAGCCAATGTTTGCAGTGTTTCCATGTAGACGCCGTACAGTCTACATAAAAACAAAGAAGACGGACGACTTTCTTTCTGAGCGATTTGCATGTTGACACCCAAAATAACTTTCCTGTTTTAGATTGGGACTAACCCTGCAGATCATTGATTTAACGTTTGGACTTCCACTTTATTTGTTACTGTACTCTTTAGAGCAGCTCTGTTATCGATAGAAATGACCAGTAACTGTCAGGAAATAAAACTACATATATTCTAAAATATTTGAAGGTAACATTTGAGAAGTAAAAGCATTTTCATTTCACATTTTAGTTTTATTTGGTACATACGTATTTTTTGAATACATACCATATTTCCTTTAAAATCATCAGGGGAAAAAATGGCATCTCAGTTTGTTACTTGCATCATTATTGTCATATTGAGCATGTATAATTTTCATTTAACCTCATAAACCAGACAGCTGTCATTTTCCTGGCTGTTTAATCGCTGATCTTTTCTGTGAGTTTGTCTCAGGAACTGGTTTTACATTTCCTGCCTCGGGCCGTGTGTGAGGGTGCGTGTGTGTGTGTGTGTTTGTGTGTGTGTGTGTGTGTGTGTGTGTGAAAGAGGGGGAGAGAGAAACTCACTCTAAGGATGCTGTAGGTGTGTCAGAAACATTTATGTGTTATTGGTATCCTGTCTTCCATTTGCAGGAGCAGCAATACCTCAGCATTTTTATTATGGGTGTGACACGGGAAGGTATTATCTCGCTTGTGGCCACGTTGTCAACACATGCATGCATGGACTCTGCTGCCACATGTTTCAGGTGTTAATCACTGACAGAACCCTTTGAATTTTTCCGTTCTCTCAGGGCTGCTGACTCTAAAGTCAGCAGTAAAAGTTCCGACACCCGCATTAAGCAGGTTTAAAACTAGACTCAAGTATATCAGCTCAAAGAGAAACTTTAACCTGGCTGTTGTTGCTGAGGATAAGAACCATTCAAGAAGATCAATTCCTTATCTGTCAGCTGTCAAAGGAAATTTTTGATTTTTCCTAATTTTTCTGGAATTGCTATATGTAAGGTGGACAGAAACATCATGTTCAAATGCTCTAATTTCTTTCTTTCAAACATTTTATGAGGAAAACAATTTTTTTTTATGATTCATTGCTCTCACCTGCAGACTAAAAAATGGGGTTTATTACAAAAATTGTTTATCAAAATCACAATATATATTTTTTTCAAAATTTATTTTCTTCTTTCTGTTGGCTTTATTTACTCTTTTATTTATTTATTTAAATTTTTGATGTGTCCGGTCCAGCAGTGTGGCACTCAGAATTGCTTTCTGAGTGTCAAGGTGAGGTCCAACAGCTTTACTTTCACAAGCGGAACATTGCGGTTTTGGCCATGATGCTGCACTTGAAACTTTATTAGAAATTACTTTGGGTTTATTTCAAATGTAAGGGTCACAGAGATTTAAAAAAAAAAGAAAATAGAAAAGAGGAAGAAAGGTGGGGAAAAGTTTTAAAGGGAAAGAATGCGATAGAAGTCTGCCCCAAAAGGTGCAGAAAGAGGAAAAAAACTGAGAAACCACAACAGCAAGCAACATATGCATATATAATAACAGTTATAACATCTTTGGAAAATACACTCTCTGTGCCTCTTCTCACGTCTCTGCTCCCTGTTCAGCTCTCCTGACTCTCCATGGTGAAGTGGGCGGAGTCTGATGTCAGCCCCACCTCTTGTTGATCCCCCCGCCATGCCCACCATGGTTTCCAGGCTGCCGAAGTTCAGCTCCCGGCCCCGGTCCCACACTGCTCCTGCATTGGCGGCTCCTGTATCGGCGGCTCCACCCGGCGTCGCTGCGACCGCCACTGGCAGAACTCGCCTCACCAACGGATTCTACCACCATCCCGGACCGGCGGGTGTTTCCGTGCCCTCGTCCTCTGCGAAACAGAACGGATTCATCCGAGTGCCGTGTTCATTTTCCGCAAAGTGGAGGAAGGAAAACGCAGCTGATGGTGACGTGATAATGGACAGAGAGGCTGAGTGCAAGAGAGGGAAAGGTGGGAACGTTGTCCAGAATCGTAGCAGCTGCCAGCCGTATCTCTACCAGCACGACGCCAGAAAACACACCACATCCACCGCAGCAAAAGGGCGTGGCCAGCTTACATCGTATTCCTCGTCATCATCAACCCCATCTCCTCAATCCAGCCCCAGAGCTCTTCCCGTTTCTAAAAATGGATCAGGAGGTTCCAAACTGACTCCGAACTCTTCTGTACTGTCCAAGCAGAGTGTAAACACAAGTCCTGGACCCAAAGCAGGGACGAAGGCAATCACTTCTCTGAGGCCGCCTCAGAGTTTTGTTCGCTTGACAGGTACGAGGCCCGGCTCGGGCCCTGCGTCTCGATCGGGTTCCCCACTCCTAAAAAAACCAGCAGCTAGCCGCTCCCAATCCAGCGACAATCTGGGCTGCGCCGCTTCCGCGCAGCTGACTGAAAGCGACCGCTTCCGCTCCCGGAGCCTCACCCAGGTCCGACAGCAGGCCTCGCCCACCCTCACCCAGACCGCCGCCTCTCCCCACATGTCCCGCCCCTTCTCCACCAACAGGGCCGCCCAACGGGTTCCCCCCTCCTCCACCTCGCAGGCTCCTCCTAGAGGCAGCTTGTTGAAATCGCCTGTGAGCAGAGCCGCTTCAGGCAGGGCGGCTGGCGGTGCCCCCTCCCAGCTGCCGCAGTCGGCCCTAAGGAAGCCCCTCTTACCGGGTCCGACATCCAGGTCCAGCGGCATCAGCTACAAGCTGTCCCGCCCGTCGCTTGTCAAGCAGTCCAGACCCCTTCGAGCAAAAGGAACCAACGTATGCAGAAGTGAACAGGAAGTAAACAGAGGACCAACAAGACGAAAGAACTCTGTGGAGACGCCTTCATCTGCCGAAAACAGCCCAGGTTCCCAGTCTTTTTTTCTTAAATTTTTTTTTCTTAAATTGATTGTCATTTTTGGATTTGAAGACTGATCTCATTCTGGTCTGGCTTCATCTCTGTACCTGATCTGCCTGCAGAAAACACTCCAGACGCTGCAGAGATGGAGCAGCTTTCTGACGACCTTGCGTCCCAGGGAATGGGATCGATTGTCGGTGAGACGCTTGAGGACATGTCCCTGTCCTCCACTTCCTCCCTGGACAGGAATGACATCAGCCAGGAATACATGGATGACTTTGACAACCTCGGTGAGACAATCTTTAGATGTTTTGCTGTAAATATTAGCATAGAAGCTACATAACAAAAAAAACTTGTTAGTTGGTGATGTGTTTATGTGAGTAATGTGACATTACATGAAAAATCCTCTGTGTTCAAAATCAGAGCTAGACTCTCTGTGTGACCGATCTCCTTTACATTTTGCATTTCTAATACGTTCTCTTCGTTTTTTGTTTTCAGGAAACGGCGGGGTTGGCATCTTACTGTTTTCATCCAAAAACGAAGAGGATGACTCAGGACTCGACCAGTCATGCACCAGACTGGATGATGACAAGGACGCGATTAGCAAGGTCGCCAAGACAACAGCACTGTGCTTCCTAGATGATAGTCTGGACTGGACTTCCATCAGAGGTGAATTTTAAAAAAAGTTGCTGTTAAGGTCAACTAAATACTTTAATTATTCCAACTAAAAGAAAAGTTGATTTTGTGTCCAGGTGATAAAGACGAGCACCGACTTAACCAACTTGCCCGTCGGAGAAAGTCAAGTCAGCCTGACTATCATGAACAGGTACGTTATCTGTATCTGGTTTAGACAAAACCTTAAACAATACTTCAGTTTCCAAATTTGTTTTGATTAAAATATATGGGTGAAAAATAGTCAAAAGGCGCTTAAACCCATGTTACCTATACTGTTAGAGATCATCGATCCATTAATTTGTCTGATCCACTAACTGAACCAGATCATTTTGATGGCTCCTGTAAAGGGTTTCCTCTCCTAAGGTTTAGAACTTTTTTCTTTAGCCCTTTCCTCAAAGTTGCCAAAAATAAAAATTTTATGATCAAGGCACACAAACCTGTGGTATTTCTAACTTATTTGCTGATGAATGACTGAGTTAACATTCTGGAGGGTCTAACAGCAGAGGTTGCCAGATTTTGCAGCCTTATCTAATTCTCTTTCCACAGCTATAAATACAGAGTAGAGTTCTATACATTGAGTGTTTTTATTTAAATTTGTCTTTTAAAAAAAGACATAAATTGAAATTGCCCTACACTTTTAGATGACATTTCAAAAACCTTTCACGCCTGAGATATTTTAGCTTATTGGTTTAACTTGAAATTTACAGATTTTTTAATTCCTGTTGGATGTCCAAGCCAAGACATCTTGACACCAACTAAAGCCTGAAATAAAGCATTGCAAGTTGAAAATGTGCAGTGACATAATTGAAGATCTTTCTCCGAATTTGCATCTAGGAAAATTGTTTTGCGTATTTATGCTATACAGCTCAGAATTATTAATCCAAAACAAACATGGCTTTTTGTTACACTCTGTAGATGCTGCAGGTGCAGTTTGACCCCACCCAAAGCAAAGACAGGTGAACTCATCAGTTCATTGTTTGGACTCTTAAACACTCCCATCATCAAGCTGCGGCTTTTCAACCATCCCACCAAGTTCATTGGACATCTGAACCAAAACGCTTCATGTGGTTCCTACTTTGAATTATTTTCAAACATGAGCGGAGCAGCATGTGGAATCACAGGAAGAATAGTTTTCTGTTCACAAAAGCCTATTTCAGCAAACTTTTCAATTCTTAACCTGTAGAAATGATTTGCCTCAGAGCTGCCTGTGGACGTGGCGTTGTCCCACACAGCTGTTAGCTTGTAGTTCGAGAGGGAATATTGTGCAGCCTTAATGTAATGTAACAGAAATGGCAGAAAACTTTAGGGTAGTGATTCAGCTGGTGGCTTACATTTTATTTCTCACCTTCTAACTTTTCTCAATAGAAATCATTTCTGAGGATTCATTCTTTCTACCCCCTGTTTAGTGCACTTCAGTCAAACTCTAGTTTGTTTGTCTAGAAAGTCTGGTTTGTTTGCAGAGGTATGAATGCACAATTAAACTCTGATGCAGACCAAAAAGCAAACTCTAGTCCGCCTAAAAACCTTGGTCTCGGTTTGTTTGAAGTCAGCTGTGGCGCTGTTCAAATGCAAATATGGGTGTAAGCGGACAAGAGATCGCTTCAAACGCAGGAAGCTAACTATAGAGCTGGGCAATCTAAGTAGCTACAACCAAAACAAACTCGAGAGTATAATGCCAGTGGAAGAAATGGCTTGTGGTCGAAACAATGAGGGTGTAATTGTCCACAGCAAGAAAATCAGGAACACTAGATTAGAATTTGCCACAAAGGTTTAGAAATGAGTCTCAAAAAGAAAAAAACAAAATCTTGTTTAAATTTTAAAAGACTGACAAGACAAAGATAGGACCTCAAGCAATGTGATTGTTTGCAGAAAGAAATAATCTGCTCTTGGAGAAGACTCACAAAAGAAGAATAAAGAGCGTTTCTAGAACATAAGTTCTTCAGTTCATATTAAACTGTCGTCAGTTCAAACTGATATGATCCTGAGGTTTTCCCTTTCGCAGGGCGGCTCCTCTCTGGACCTGTCCCCCTCTGACAGCTGTGGCTCTGGGGGTACCTACATGTGGGACGAGGAAGGTCTGGAGCCTCTGGGGGGCGCCACCACTACCGCCTCCATCCACACCAATAGCAACACCACCCACCACATCGGGAGCTTCGACTCGGACATCAACAGTATTGTAAGGACTTTCCACCTCATCATTTATTCAGCTGTCGGCTTATTACTCCTGACACACAGCTAAAGGTTTCTAGCAAAATATTAGAGCTGTTCCAGACTCTAGGGGTTGGAAGTGTAAATACATGGCAACCTAACCTCAGTTCAGTCAGGGGAATGAATTTATAAGATTATTGGACTGATATTCCCTCTTTATTTCATATTTGCACAAATTCAACCCACTTTTAATTTTTTTTCCCCCTGCCAATAAAGGACTTCTCTGCTTCATGGGACCCAGAAACCAGAAGCCAAATATGAAAATTTTTATATCAGCTGATTTTATTGCTTTAGATTTCACATAAGAGCCATAACTTATTGAAGGTGCAGCTTAAATGGACCCTTAAGCATCAATAAAATTTGTAGCGCTGTTTGAAAAAGTCTAAACAACGTTCTCTGGCTCCCTCTGGTGTCCCGTTCTGCTAAGTAAAACACAGCAGGATTCAATTTTTTTCTTATTCTTTTGCAGCATACAGAGCTGAGTTCTTACTTGTATACATTTTTTTAAAAATGTCTTCAAATGTCCAGATAGGAAGCAGTGTTTCCAATCATTTAAAACCACAATAACATTTCTGGAGGACCAGAATCTCTCAAACTTACATCTTTTTCCGTGATCAAATAAGCAGTTTGAGTGGATTAATGTCGCGGCTGAGAAAATTAATCAGCTCTGCATTTTGTCTAATTTCATAATTATTCACCCGACATCAACTCTTTGCTGCTTTTGCGGTTTCCGTGAGATAAGCATTTGGATCCGATAAACGAAGCGCTGAGGTTTCAGATAAGCTGAAGGAGGATCAGCAGGCTTAGGTCCGGGCTGCGACCTTCAGTTCATTTCAGCCGGTGGACCAGGTGAGTGATGCTGAGAGGCTGTTAATGAGCCTGCTGTCTCAGTGTGTCCTCTGTGTTAATGAGCTCAGCGCTTGATCCTAACGAGCGCGGGCTGTTAACGATCTGAGGCCTTAACGAGCTCTCAGCTGAAGTCTGAAGTCTTTCTCCTGTTTGAATTTACACCTGGGTTTGTACTGGAGTGTCTGTAGTCACCACCAGGGGTCAGTATTGCTCTTCGGGGTTGTTTTCTTCCAATTTTGGTTGAGTGTGGGGGAGAAAAAGAGAAAACTGAGTCTGAAAAAATGTTTGAATTTCATGACTTTGTTAGTAAGTTAATTTTCAAAAGATAAAATTTAGAATTTTGTGGAAAAACAGATGGCTTATTAAAATGATTTACAGGATTTCTAATAATATGATGTCTTCAGATGATGGTTGGTTTTTGTCCAACTGTCTTCTCGTTTTGGGTTTTAAGTCACTGATTGAACTCGGATGAATTCACAACTAATTCAAAATCAAAAAAGTACAACTGTACTATCTTTAAACTTGATCTGAAGTTCCCAAATTAACTCCAGTTTAGATTGCAAAAAGGCATTAAAGAAGCATCAAAAAAAGGAAGAGATCAAATTTTACAGATTGAGATTTAAAAGAATTATCTGTATGGTAATAAATTCTAGATTTGTCTAATCATAATGATCCAAATAAATCCTTTTGAAATTCCACACTTTTCTGGAAAACGATGTCAACATCAGAAAGAAAAAAAAATCAAGAATTTTTATGGGACCATTAAAAATCTGACAGAGAATACACCTGAGGTGATTTGTTTTTTAAAAATAATCTCTAATCTAATTTTTTATGCCACAAATATCCGATAGACTGTAGCTGGAGTGGACTCAAATAATGTCCAGCATCAGTTTTCCTGGTTTTTCTTTTATATATGCGATTCTATAACTTGATGTTTAATGCCTTCAATCTATCCAGACATTTCCCTAAAGATGTATTTTTCCACAGGATCTCTTAAACAACCTGGACTCTTGTGATCTGGCTGACGATGACCTCATGCTGGATGTAGATTTCCCAGAGGACTCCTCGCTGCATAGCGGTATGTTTATGTAGATAATGTAGAGTCCGATGAAGAAATATGTCTGCTGCTGTTCTCTGTGAGGAAGAGAATCCTCATGAGGATGTATAAGGATGCTTGGTGTTACTTCTGCTTTGCATCTCTTAAAAATGACCTTAAGAAACTGAACCTTGCAGATGGAGAGGGGCTGTCCAGCATGGCTCAGTGGAGAAGAAGACAGCTCTGTTGGGGAACGCAGGACAACGACATTGAGAGGTGAGAAGACAACTGGTTTTTCTAAGACAGTTTATAGTTAAATCAAACCATCTTACGATTTCCAGCATATGATAGAGCTGCAGTAGTAGTGCATTCAGGAAAAAATATCCCTTTATGAGTTTTCCTCCCACTGGCAGATGTGTCTATAGCTGCGAATTGCAAAAATAAATTTTCTTAATTGATTCAAGTCCAATTTGGGTAAAAAAACATGTTTTTTAATAAAAAGCTTTTGTGCTAGGATGAAGTTGTTTTCCAACTTAATTTCACAAAACAGCAGTGGAAAACCTTTTTTCTTGCATCATACAAGTCATGTGACCAACCACCTGGATGTTGTAATGGTGGAAAAGATGAAGTGGACGACAGGAAGTGGTAGGGTGACGATGGTATTAAATGACTTATCGCATGAACAGACTTATTCAAGTGTGATTTTAATTCCGTTCTTAAATGGAACCAATTGCTAAATTGTGGTGTTTTTTTTTTTTTTCCAACATTAGCAGAATATCGACAACGTTATTCATTTTGCATACATATGAAATGAATGTCACTTTGACTGAAATTGATGATGGGAGCTGGGCTTACAGGGCCACTGACCCTGTAAGAAAAAGCTTTTTATTTTCTTTTAAGTGAATGGATGTTTTGCAATCATTTGATTTTGTATAAAACTCAAGGTTGTTGTATTATTTTAGGATTTTTATGACTATAAACAATATTCGAGTAAAACCAGTTCTTTGTAAAGAACATTACTATTTATTGGCAAACAGAAGTATTAAACGTACAATGCATCAGTTCATATCTGCTGATGTAAATGGCTACCTATTAACATACTGTAATTTGCATTAGTAAAATAATTGTTTCTTAGTTTACTGGGCACCAAAACAGGCTCCAGCCCAGGGCGCCACATCCTCCTACATCCGGCTGTGGGTGGGAGGATGAGGGAAGGTGTTTTCAGTTGAGGCAGAAACATGGCAGAACTTTTCTGGAAGATGTGGAGTTTTGACCTCTTTTTTTCTGTGGGGGAAAAAGAGGAAAATCTTACAGCGCACATCTTGATGAGGTGAACTCTGCTCATGTTTAAATATTCTCAGTATGTGAAGGCTGCTTGAGCTTTCAGCACATCGATACCACTGGTTAGACTCAAGGCCAATTTCCACCTTTGGAGCACTTTCAGAGCCGTATAAACACTTCAGCTGTCTAAGGCTTCTGCAGACCTTGACGATGAGTTAAGAAGTCGATGTGGACGGATTTTTAAACCGGATTCATGCTGGGAATCTTAACTTTTTGGTATGTTTTTTATTTATTTATTTTTCTTTAACTCTGAATCTGTTATATGGTCGGTCCACAGTGATATCCAGTGCTACAAACTCTCTCAGGACCCTGAAACAAAGGAGGATAAAATCAGGTAGCGTGACCTGCTCTACCAGTCTTTCTTAAAATCACAGTTTCCCTTTATATTTTCTGCCTGCTTCTGTAAACGTTGGTTAAAACTCTGCAGATCAGCCTGCTGCTCTCCGGCTCCTCAGACTCTGGGTCTGGATGTGGAGGAACTCGCTGAGGACTGCTCCGCAGTCCGGTCACAGCTGGAGTTCCTGCAGAGGTTGCTGCTGCAGGTGAGAGGGAATGCTCTTCCTCACCAACAGTTTGTCTAAAGAGATGTTAAGCTTAGAAGTCTTCAGCAAACATCAGATCATCCATTGTTTATTTTCCAAGTATGGATAAAAAAACTTTACCTTTAGCTGCTGGAGCCTTAATAATAGGCTCCAGCAGAAATTGAGAGTTTATATATTAAATATATATTAAATAAATAAATATTGAATGAATCAAGACATCCATAAGCCTAATCTGGTTTCTAATTTAGCCATGTTTTTTTGCATTTAATATGTTTATTTCCACTCTTTCTTTTTTTTCTTTCTTTTTTTAGGAGGAGGATTTGGACGACGACACTCTGACCACAGATACTCTAAGTCCAGAAACAAATGACTTGTCTCACAGTTCAGACTCGCAGGTCAGCAAGTTCAGCCTTGTTAGTTTTCTGTGTTAGCCTACATTTCCCATAATCCCTCGGCTCAACATTCCGCCTGTCTGTAGGTGGAGGCGCTCCTGCAGGAGGTGCAGCAGCTCCGGGAGGAACTGAGGAGCCGAGACCGGACCATCGCACAACTAACCATGCAACTGGTGAGTTTGATGCTGCTGCAGCTTCAGTCTCTAAAAAAAACCCGCACAGCCTTGAGCGCTTTAGACATTAGTAAATATTAAATATTTTAGTAGTTGTCTGCTTGTGTACGACTGAAGATTGTGTGTGTGCAGACTGTTCCGACACTGACCACCAGGTGTCGCTGTCAGGGGTCGTCTGAAAGGATGGAGCAGCAAACTCAGACAAGTGTGACAAAAAGCGAGTGTGTGGCCTCGCAGACACCGTGGAGAGAACACACTGTGAGAACACACACATACACACACACACACTTGAGCACTTTCCTTATGAATGAAATCAAGACTGAGCCACAAACAACCTATAATGATGTTTGTTGTTAGTCCAGGACAGAAAAAAACAGAAAATATAATAAAATAATCTGAAGTAATCACCTTTAGTTTGAAGGTTCACACAGGAAACATCTTTAAGTGTCTTCTGTGGGTTAAAAAGTTTGTTTTTCTTCTTCCTTCGAAAGACTTTATATTTTCAGAAATCTTGTTTTGTTTTGTTTTTTTTCTTAGAAATTTTCTTGCCGTTGGTTGCGCCATCTCAGACTCTGATTCATAAATTTCTGATTGCATTTCTTTCTTTTTCTTTTTCTTCTTCTTTTTAAACAAACTGTGCAGGCAGAAAGCATCTTCTATTCTCCTCGCTCTGAACTCTCACTTTCAGTACCTGCGGCTATTTTTGCTCCACATTCTTTTTTGCTCCTCGTTTGACTTATTGGCTTTAAATACCATGTTTTATTTAAGGGGGAAACTTTCTGAGAGGGCTGCCTTCCCCCTCTCCTCCCTCGTCTATCCTGTTGTCTTTTCTCCATACGGAGTATCAGCATCTTCTCCGTCTCTCTTTGTCCCCGTCTCCGTCTCAGGCGTTTCCTCCTGTCCCTTTCCTCTCTCCACCCTGGCAGTATCAGCGCTCCAGGCCTATCAAGGGGAGGCCCAAGCCAAGCATCCCCTCCCACCTCGCTAGAAAGAGTGAGTCAGACTACTTCACCAGACGTTCACTAATTAGCCTTTAATGTTTTAAAATGTACAGAACATTTTTAAAAACTAGTCATGAATGCAACAGTTTTAACAGAAATCAGCTGAATCTGCTTGGAGCAAGTTCTTGCTATCACTTTCAAAACTTTGAAGCTCCTGTCTGAGCAGGATGCAGTTCAGGTTTGCCTGGACCGATTCATTGATGTTCAAGGATTAATCTGCTCCACCTCTAAATCATCTGTTTGAAACACATGTCCACCAAATCAAAGAGATTCTCCTAACTCACCCATTGGGATATTTATCAGCAGGCCTGACTGCAAACTGACCTCAGATATGAGTTTAACTTAAGTTTACG
This sequence comes from Alfaro cultratus, assembly GCA_903066825.1. Classification (NCBI taxonomy): domain Eukaryota; kingdom Metazoa; phylum Chordata; class Actinopteri; order Cyprinodontiformes; family Poeciliidae; genus Alfaro; species Alfaro cultratus. The sequence continues at coordinate 105,465 of CAEFZX010003855.1, read as the reverse complement.
GAAATTCAGCTTTCTTCAAGCCTTCTGTCCAGATTTCCTTCCAAGCAGCCAGGGCTTCTGTGCCCTTCTGATCAATAGTTCTCCAAGGCTTTTTGAAGGTATTTCAAAGTACGTCTGCACATTTTGCTCCTCAATAATCCGACGCGACTAAACGAGTCGAGGTTACATCCCCAAACAGACAAGCGTGTCTTCTAAATAAAGGAAATCTTGTCAAGACCCAGGAGAGATGGGTCAACATTTGGGTTTTCACCTAACACCTCTTTGGAAATCCCCTTGTTGGAGAAAGATCCTTCTTTTTCTATCTGTTATTTTTGACAATTTGCAGAGATTTGACAAGTGAAGTAGGATTCAGTTTTGACCTCCGTGACATTCGGCTCAAAACAGTTTCTCTGAAAATTTGGTTTACACCAAATTGTCCTTGTCACCACAACCCCGGCTCATTAAGTGCCTGAATGAGTTATACTTCAGAAATAAAAGGCTTAACAAACAAAGAAAATACTCTTCTGAAAATGGACAGATCCTAGACTGAGAGTGAATGAAAAATTAAAGTGTAAAGAAACTGAAAGACCTTCAGAAATTCTGGAGGATTGTTGGTCCTGACCTCTTTAACAAAGCAAATCTTCCTTGTGCTTTAAACTGCAGTGAAATCTGACTAGTTTTAGCTTTTTTCCCCTCTAACTGTTCCTCCTTCTGTCCTCTCTGTGTCTCTTCTCCATGCTTTCGCTCAGGAGTGGAAAATCTTGTGCTTTACTTCAGTGACAAAGCGTGGTACGGTAGCAACTTTCCTTTGTCTTGCAGTCAAACCTTCTCTGTCTCCTCAATTTCAGTTTTCTCCCCTCCATTTTCCCATGGTGATTCCCACAAAGCAAGCTGTCTGTGAGGACTATGTAATCTGAACTGGTGCTGCAAATCATAAATTAAGAAAGTTAAAGTCACACTCTGAACTGATTTAGTCTTTGATTGTAAAATATAGATTAACGTTCGTTGATAATACTGCCACCTGGAGGCCAGTTGCCGAGCAGCTGAATATTGTGGAAATTGTAGTTTTACACCTATGTGTCGACGCATCCTTTAAAAGTCTTACATTTATGTGTCTAAAATGAAAGCCTTAAATTTATTAAGAAAATGTAAGTTGGCCTTGTATACGGTTTGTTGTGGTGGGACTATTTAATGTAGTTTTTTATTTAGTTGTAAGCAAACATCTTCATTGCTTTGCAGTTGAGGTTTCCGGTAATTAGCTGCTATTATGTCCTTGCTAGCGAGCTAACTTTCTAACTTTTCTGACTGCATCATGGGATCAAAGCTGAGGTCATAGGTTTTGCTATGCTTGGTCATAATACACAATTTTTCAACCATCCAATATATTTCTAGAATTTTCTGTATTAAATTTCAAAAGGTCTTAAAAGGACTTATAGTTGATTTACTGAAAGCTGCAGAAAACACATGGTTGTCTCTCTGCAGATGATTGCTTCACATCAAACAAAACCCTTAAGTCCTCTCATGCCGCTGTGCATATTAACTTAAATATTGTGGATATTTCATCTGTTTCTCAGAAAGCTTTGAGTTTTTGTTTCAAAGCGTTTCTGAGAAGGCAATCATGTCGACCCCTTGAGCCGATCGAAGCATTAACAACATAGGAACTGGTTAAGGCGGACTTATCCACCTCTGTAAAGCAATATTGCAACAGTTCGGAAACCCCAAACCTTCTCAACAAATCCAACTCCGGCACTCAAACACTATCTGTTCTCAGATAACCAAACTTCTATCATATGAATTTTAATACCAGTTTTTCTATTTTCTGACTTGAACAAAACCATTGCCCCATTATTCCAAGCTCTGGCTGAGGAGTAGCAATGCTTTCCTTTGGGATCGATCTTGAAGGATGGTCCTCAAGAGGATGAATTCTTTTCCAATGGAAGTTTAGCAACAATGGAAGAAACTTTAGTCTTGTCCATGTCAAGATAAAACAAGCTGTCAGGATGTTCCCGTTTCCTGTCCATCTGTCAAAGTCCAAAAAGGCACCAATCAATGAAATTACACTCTAAGTATGAGAGCGAAGAATTCACACAGTCAGGACAAATGGTCTCATTACAACAAGACTATGGATCTTTCCGCTTTTCCTATCTAAGGATGCATTGACCGGCTCTCTGTTCCTGGATTTGAGTATCTCTGCTTTGCAGCTCATCTTGTCAGTGGTCCCAAGTTAGGCTGAACATGTAAACACTCCAGTGAGTTCCAGGTCTGCTCTCCTGTGTTTGGGACCACTCTTTTGTTGGCAATCCGGTTTGAACTAAGATTCAGCTGACATACGAATGTCCTCACGTTTGGTTCTAGAATGGAAAACAGATGAGTTCCTGGTCTACTTTAATGAAGCATTGCAAGTTAATATGAGAGATTCCAGAATTATTGTTTCATCCAGACATAACTTCTTTTGGAAAGAAGACGCTTTATCCTTCAACTCTTCCAATAACTCTTCCTTTTTTAACTGTCCTGTCATTTAACATCCTTCTGAGGTGTGTCGAGTCTGATGGAGTTTGTGAGCTTTTGTCTTTTCTCTGAGCTAAACTGAGATTTAAGTTATTGAATTTCTCACCCTTGTAAGGTAAAATAAGCACCTTATCTTTCCAACATGCACCTTATTTACAGTAAAACTCTGTCTGTCTCGGTTGCTCTCTTATTTGTCCCGTGTCACTGTTGACCAAAGAAGCCTGGTGCATTACATGCAGTAATTGCCCAATAATCAGCATTATTCACTTCATTTGTGAGTGCCATGTGTTTCTCCTCATCTGCATGCGAGCCACAATTCTGCAGAACTCCATTACAGTCCTAATAATTTCCAGGGTAATTGAGGAGTTTGACAGCTGCTTGTTGCCTGCAGCTCAGCTCGACAAGCTCATGTTTACCCATTATTGTCACTATTCTAATTGTTGATTTTAGTGATGATGCGATGTGGCGAGATATTATAGCCCTGATGGGCCTCAGGGGGGCTCATAAGAGGGCGGTTTGGGTGGATCAGCACTTTATGGTAGTATCTCATCAGAACACTCAAAGGGTTGGAAAAGCTTGGCAGCAGAAAGAGAAGAGAGAAAATAAGAGAAAATTTGTCATCACCATTCTCTGTTAAGATATCTCATCATTTCTGTGAATTTTCTTGTGATTTTGAGTTTACATTCTGTCCTTTTTTATTCACTCTGGCTGCTCATGCATGTTTTATGAGGATGGATTGAAACGTCTTAGTCAGAAATGCGGATACCAATAGGCTGCAGTTCCTTTTCTAGCCACCAGATGTTGGTGTTTAGCAGTTCATGTTTAGTTTCTTGCCCTGAACTGCTGATATCATCCAGGTGTTTTTTTTTCAGCACATATGTCTAAACTGTGTTTCTCCAAAATATGTCTTCATAACTACTTTAGACTGAAATTACATAACTGAAAACCACAGTTTTCTATAATTTTACACTATAAACCCTGGGAAAGTCTGGAATCTAAGTTTTGTTTTTTTGTTTTTTTCAAAATTATTGATAGGTATGGACAAAGAAAAATACTTTTTGTGACAGCCTGACACAAGTCCCCTAGCTCTGAACAAGAAACACTTAAATCATTTTCTTTTCTACTCAATAACCACAGAGAGGGCTGCCATGAGCTGAGAGGAAAAGTAATCAGCAACTACAACAGCAAGCAAGCAAAACCAACAAGTAAATTTAAATAATGGTGTAACGTTGTAATCAAACCGTACGCACAGACCCACACACACAAACAGATGAAAGCAAACACGAGGATGAATCGAAGCGGTTTGACTCTTGGATCAAAGTGTGGATGTGTGAAACGATTGTCCATCTGACAGAACAGCTCCTTCCGTCTACTCGGCGCCAACACCTGATAAATGATGTAACGAAGAGCTGGACGTTTATGTTGGTCCAGAACCGACCTATAATGTTCGTCGAGAATCAGAGCCAGGTGTGTGTCCGTTAGCTGATGAAGACCTAAAATCTGTTATTTTTCTTTTTGTTTGTTTTCAGTCACAGGTACTTCACTCCTCCCATCAGGAAGACCAGGAACCACTGACAAACCAAGCGCCGCCTCCAGGTAACCCCACCCACGCTGAAATGCTTCCTGACGGTCTCCCCCCATCCTTTAAACCAATCACCGCCACCTGCACAACCCCAACAAAAGCAACGGTCGATGGAAACCCACAGAGGAAGCCGGGGAGGGAGGAAGAAGAGACGGAAAGGAGAGGAACCGGTTCCAGATCCCTGATGCCTCTGTACCCGTCCAAGCTCCGCCTCTTCCTGTCTCACGCTGCCAATGGCTCCGCCCCGGCATCCCCGAAGGCGAGGACGTCGAGGCAGCTGTTGGATCGTGTCCAGTCTCCGGGGCTGAAGGCAAAAGCCTTCGGCTCCGGATCGTCGCGTCTCCCCAAACCAAAGAGCTACTGAGGCGGCGGGCGATCAAACACTCCGACTGACTGACTGTACCCGTCCTGAATCCTTAATGTTAACATTCTGTGCTCAGATTAAACAAAGAAGCACTTCATTAGGAAGACTGATACCACCTGGATCTCGGAAGACGTCACGGATAAAAACCATGGATTTGTGCCTTTGATTTGGAAGACGCCGTCGTCTCTCAGCTGGAACCGACGTTATTTAAAGTCTAACCTGAGATGTTTCACATGCTGCTGCTGCTTGCATTTTAATCTTTATTGGTCCTCTGATGAGTTTCAGACTGACTGTGCCCAGCCTCTGTGAGAGGAAAAGGGTTTGCGCTAATTTAAATGAAGTCTCCGATGTGAAACTCGGCCTTCTTTGCATTCCGTCGAACACTGGAGTTCTTGATCTGCAAACCAATATCTAATATCTTAAGTTCACCTTCAGCAACACACCCTCTCTGCTTTTTTAACCGCTGGTCCGATTGTTTCTCCCTTTCCACAACCACAGAAGAGACAGAACCCTTCGTCCTTCTGCCCGCCGTCTATCATCTCTTCTTTCAGACAACCTTGACATGAGGAAATACTTTTTCTTCTGAAGCTTTCGAGCCTCAAACTTTCTTCTTCTTGGTTAAATCCCCAGCTTCTCACAGGGAAAACTTCCTTCCTAAAGGAAGAGTTTGGGTTTGTCTAGCTGTTGCTTCCAGTAAAACCTTCTTCCAGACTATCCGGTTAAGCTGCACTGCAAAAACACAAAATCTTAGCAAGTCATTTTTTTTTCTTTGTCTAGTTTCTAGTTCAAATCTTTTAGCTATGTTTAATTATCTTAAAATTAACTTTTAAGAGCTTCTTTTAAAGTCTATACTTCATATTGATGGACAAATACTACTTCCATTGGCAGATATTTAAACTTAAAAATTAGTGAAAAAATCTTCCAATAGAACTAGTATTTTTTGTATTAATATCAAGGAAGCATTGACTTAAAACAAGATGCTATCTTTCTGAAGTTGCTTGTAAAGTTGGTTTTATTTTATTTTAGTCGAGCTATTTGCACTAGAAACTGGACAAAAATACTTGATGATATTTAATGTTTTTTGCAGTGTGAAGTTTTTTCACTTTCGCTTTAGAACGCCACTTTGGGATCTTTTTCTCTCTCGCACTATGGCCGTACTGTGACTTTTCTGTTAAAGTGTTTGCTCTCAATCCTTCTCCAAGCAATGTTTGATCCAAGCTCTGAACTGAAGGATCTAAATCCTTACAGGAGTTATTTTATGGTTAACATTCAGCAGAGGAGCTGCCGTTTGTTCCAACATCTTTTTTATTTTTTGTTCCTCAAACGAATCCTGACATTTGAGCTTCGCTTTGCCGTCTGAAACGGCTTTCAGCCGGAATGTCACGTTTCCACGGTGCCGATCTGAAACCGGGACACGTTTCCAGAACCGTTCCTAACATTTTGCTAAGTCGAGGAGTTATGCACTCGCCTGGATTCTTTCAGGACGTTTGAACCCAGTGACATTTTCGCTCCGCCGATGCCTCAAACCCACCAGTAAGATCCCGTGTCATCCGCCTCTGTCAGCTCTTTCACATTAAACAGCTCTGGAGTAAAATATGCAACACCGTTAGGGGACCCCTCCCCCAAAAAAAAAAAAAAAAAAAAAACAGACGCAGAAATATGCAAACTGGCTTCGCTTCAATGCAACGACTAAGTCAGATGCTGGTGAATTTTTAGAAAAGCGATGACTTTTTATTATATACGACTGGATGATTCCATCGTTTAGCTTAAGGCTTTAATGAGAGAAAGAAAACTTTCTTGGTTTTTGACTAGTGGGAATAAATGAAACTAATTAGACGTCATTCTCTCTGAGAGCATAAACTCCTTAAATCTGACGCTTTACATTTTCTGTGAAAAAAAATGTTTGCTTTAGTCAAATACTTTATTTCTTGTTTGTTTTGGCTTAGTCCTTTTATACATCCAGCTCACCAGAGAAAATACAAGTTTTTAATGTTTTCTCTGAAAGCTAAGAATCTCTCCATTTCTTCCTCCTTTTCATAAATACAGTAAAAGTTGATAAAGAGTAAAATGTCCTCTAAAGAATCTGAAATCAGTGTAGGACAATTCTGTCTGGGGTGAAATAATTGATCCCGATGCCAAAAAATAGCATTAATGCCTCCAGTTTTTACAGCCCATATTTCTTAGCAATAAACAAATGCAGTAGCCATTGCATCTGTTGAATAAAGTAATAAATGCAAAATAATTTGGTTCCATTTTAGACTTTTAAACACGAGTGAGAATCTTCAACGTGGATTCCTAATTTCAGCATAATTTATCAATTATATTAAAATTGCATTTAGATTTATTAAAGTTGCACTTAGACTTTAACTGAAAGAGACAAAAGTCTCTTTGAGTTAATTTAGCTACACAAATCTAGTACCGACTGTAGCGCAGCTGTTTTCAAAGACAGATGTCGCAAAACCCAAAATATTTAAATTTTTAAATGCGTGATTTAAAAATTCAAACAAAATTCAGTCAGCATGAAGAGCAATCGAAAGTTTGGATCTCATTCGGTCAAACTTTGTGTACGTTTCTACAGAATGAAGAGAGGATAAATGTTTAAGTCAACTTCAGTCTGAATCTGCATTTCTGAATTTTAGCATCAACATCAACATTGAAACCACCTTGAGCCTGTTTTCAGAACAGGAAGCGTTAAATAAAACAAAAAGCTGGCACGTTTTGTCATATTTCATCAAACCGAGATGAAACATGAGGGGGACAGGAAGTCCACCAACATAGATCCAGTTGTGCATCTTTTCTTTTCCTCGTCGTTTTGTTTCCAGGCTAAACACAGATGTTTATGACGGAAAGCTCACCCGCCTGTGACTCTCTGACCGCCTCTCTAGTCCTCCTCCCTCCCTCGCACCTCGCCCGCTGTATGATTAATTTTTTTTTTTCTTTTTAGTACCAGCCGTTAGTCCAGTAGTGGAACGGCAGCTTCTGCCCAGGTGTAGCAGTTAAAGCTTGTTGCCATGGCAGCGCAGATCTGCAGCAGCATCCGTGTGGAATCTCATCCTCATGTTTCTTTTGTTGTTCCCTGTTAAATGAATCATCACACACACGTTAAAACCCGCGGGTGGTTGGGTGGGTTGTTTTTTTCCCCCCCCAAATGCCATCTTCCACTGGTTTGGAAAAACACAAAGGTTTTTTGTTTCCAAAATATTTTGTCTGATTTACTTTTTTTTTTCCCCCTTGAAAGTGCAACAGAAAACAAAGAGATTCTTGTTAAAAGTTTCTACATTTCATTCAACTTTCTGGGTGTTCAGGCTCCACCTGCGCCCTTCAGACTTTGGTGGGCTTTGTCGTTAAAGTGGGGGAAGGTTCGGACATGCGGCTGCTGCTAATGAGTTCTTATCAGAAGCTCAGAGAGCACAGGCAGGATTTCTGGAGTAATAAAAAAAAAAGGCAAGCAGATTAACAGTTTCTTAGCGAAGGCTTACACTGGATTAAGCAGGTGAATATTCACACAAGCTGTGACGACCGAGAGCTGGATTAAACCTGAAGGTCCTTTCATCTTAGGCAGATTCCTTCACGATGAGGAGCTGCTGTTAATCTGGCCTCGAAGCACGAAGGTGTCCATCCAAACACGGCCGAGCTGCTCACCACCGACGCTCTGCTGTTTTCACAAACGCTTCTTCCAGCTTCTGTTTTTTTTTTTTTTTTTTCCTGAACGTTTTGGGAAAAGTCTGGAAATTTGCGTGAGCGTGAACTCAGACACTCAAACCCGACGAGGTAAACGTTTTGCACACATGCATAAAGTATTCGACCCTTGGAAAAACTGTAGTCGTGAATATGTAGTCGTCCAACCAATAATTGATTAACTCTTTTTCCTTTCCAGTGAATTAACTTAGTGAAATCAACCCTAACTTATAAAAACCTTTGTCATTTGTCCTTTTTTTTAATTTCTACTATAAACTGTTGAAATCATGGTGAACCTGCTGAGGGAAAAACATCAGTTTCTCGTTGTTATCCATCTTGTCCCAAACTCTTCAACTCTTCTTAGTTTATTCTCAACCAATGTCACCATTTTTTATTATTTGAAATGTTTTTCTTTGCCTCATCTTTTAAGGTTGTAAATTGACTGATGACTTTATATATTAAGCTGAATAAGTAAAATTTTCTTGCCTGGTACAATTTTTTAAAAAAATTTTTTTAACCACACAAATCTCTGAGCACCAACATTTTGTGACATATGTCCTCCATACTTGTCCCCAATAATTTATTAAAACAAGTTCCTTGATTTCATCTCAGTTCAAAACCCAGACATCTTGACAGCAAAACATCAAATCGGTTTGTTTTGTATTGTTTTTGGTGAAGTTTCACTAAAGTATAGCTAAACTGGTGAAACCTGTTTCACCAGTTTACCTCTGACAGCTTGGAAATGTTCGTCTTTGTCCTGTCCTGTTGTCACGCTCTGGACGTCTCAAATCAGAACCTGGGGTAGATTTAAATCTTTAATCTTCACATTTTCCAAATAAATGGGAGGAACTCAGAAATAAAAGCAGAGCTCTCTGCCTAGCGGAGTTCTCCGGATGTGTCGGTGTTGTGCTGGTTTCCAGAATAAGCTTACATGCAGGTGAACGCGTGTCTGTATATTTCACTGTAAATTATTAACGAAAGTTCAACATGTTAATGTGCGTTATGTGTATCCATATTCACTGCATTGTGTGTTTTTTTTTGTTTGTTTGTTTTGTTTTCTGCTGTAATCCCTCTGTGGGAATGCTTTAGTTTGGATAACTTGAAGGAAAAGCATCCAGCCATTTCGTGTCACTTTATTTTTATTTATTTATTTTTTTTTGGTGCAATAATATCTGCTGCAGTGTTTTTGCTGCTCAGCTACATTAACTCTTATTTATGCAACAAACTGTAAGAAAAAAAAACAATGTCTCCTTCACTGTAATATTCATTGTTATGTCTGAATGACGAGCTTGTAAAGAATCTGAAAAAAAAGAAAAACAAGAAAGCACTTTATTTAACATGAGGCGACATTGGACTTGTCCAAACTGCTCTTTTATTTAACTTTGTGTGTTATCAAATAAATGCTGCGTTCATGTCGCACAGTAACAATGACTTCTCCCTCGAACATTTTTGTTTCCTTTTACTTTCATTATTTAAGCTTTATACCTGTAATTCCATAGCTGCAAAACAAGATTACAGATAGACACAAATATCCACTTTTTTTTTTTATCGGTTTATTTGTATAATTGTTAGTGATTTGGTCATTTTACTCTTGTCAGAGATTATCTTAAATTTGTTGAAAACTCATTTTAACATAAATCCGTACATTTATTTCAGATTAATATTAATTAAAACAGGCAAATTTTCCTACTTAAACTGAGGCAAGTGATAAATTATGCACAGATGTTTTGTCCTCGGTGTGTAAAGTCTGACTTGTTGAAGGTTAGTTTTGAACAGAGTCAAAATGCTCAAACTTGGGAGACTTTCATTGGTCTTGAGTTTTGTCTCTGGTTTCCCACTGGACCTGAATGCAGCATCAAAGCTTTCCTGTTACTGCTGTTTGAAGCTTCAGTCAGACTCTGTACTTCTGAACCGTTGTGGTTAAACACTCTGGGTACTGTGGACGTTCTGTGAGTTTGCAAACATTCTGTGTTCGCCGTAAAATAAATCAAACACAAGCTGTAGTTTAAAAAAAAAAAAGAAGAAGCTTGTATTCCTCTTTCATTTGGTCATCTCACTCCTCTGCCTCTCATCACTGATTATAGTTCTCTTCTGTCACTGGCTGAGGCAATTTGAATGCTGCTGAAATAAAGACTCACAAAAATCATGAAAGCTTGTGCATCTCATTCATCTCAATGGATGATCATTAATCAATAAAAGCAAACTGTATCACAGCCACCAGGGGGTAACATAAAGTCCTCAACTCAATTATTATATGGGGTCAGGTCCACAAGGGGTTTTTACTGCACCTTTACAGAACTGTTTAGTTTTATATGTAAAGGAAAAGATGGGAGAAAGTAACTGAGTGAATGCCAGCAGACCTGAAGAATAACTTGAAGACATTAAGTAGCATTACTGGTGTTTGATTTGGTGGCGGTATCGTTCAGTTCTCTATGTGTAGTTTGAGTTTTGGTAGCCAGTGATGCTAATGTCAAACTTAAGTTTATCCCACTAAACATTTGACCCCTAATCAGCATTATTCTTATCAATAGTGGAAATTATCAATAAGCATCCAGAAGTTAGATAAAACTCAAATCTTTTGCTTTTGTTTATGAAGCAATTTCCATCTCCAACTGCTAATTTCTTTTGAGTCTTATTTTAATTTTTGTTCCTGCACACGTCCACCATTTTCACACAGTGCATCCTCCAAAAAGGCAGAGGGTTTTTTCTGTACTAGAAATAATTAGAATACAGTGAATCTTTTATTTTTTTATTAAAGTGCATATTTTATCATTTCTACAATGTTTCCGATATGTTTGGGTCGGGGGTCATGATGGCTGTAGGTCAGAAGTCAAGAAACATGTAAAAAAGCATCTAAAGAAACCGAGCTCAAGGAAGCGCAAATTCCAAACACATTCTGCCGTTGAGCACCAACGCATAAACACAGTTAGCACCCAAGAAGTGACTACGGCAACGTCTACAGCAAACTGTATAAGTATTCTGTCAAAATCAACAGAACACTTCACAGCATCAAGCCACACAATTGTGTAAAACATCAGTGGAAGGAAAGAGCTGGAAGTCTTCTTTTCCAGTTAGTGTTAAAATATTGTGTCACTTCACCCAGACTCTTGGCCCTAAAATGACAAGTGAAAATACTCAACCATTCCATAGTTCATTTTGCTCAGACACTGAGGAAGGTGTGGGTAAAAAATGCTGGGACAAACACACACAGGAAGCTGAAAACGGTTGAAACAAACAGTTGTGCAAAATAACAAATGGTAATGTTAGCTGTCAGACAATGTGCTTGAATGTTTCCCTGTTTTTGCTCTGGCTGCAGCGAAGTAAATGCCCGCTAACCAGCTCATTGTTCCTCTGTGGTTGCGTCGGCGAGACTTTGAAATAAACAGGATGAAGCACAAAATACAGTGATGAACTGTTTGTATCTCTGCTGCAGAGCTGAGGAGCAGTATTTAACTTCCAGTCAGGTTCCTCCAGAGCAGAGTAGAGTGGATAGAGGTAAAAGTGGGGAAGCTTCTCTCCTCGTTATTTCCCCACACAGTTGGATTTTCTTTTTCCATCCAGCTGGTTACTGCAGCTGAAGATTACAACCCCAAAAAGACGAGACAGATCCTGAGGATCGCACATGCAACAGGAAGCCATGTAGCAGCTCTTCTAAGACCAAGTTCAAAGGTCAGCACAAAAGCGAAGACGCCTTCTGATTGACTTTTTAAAATTTTAACTCAGACGCTGCTGTCTGTAACTTTTTACAGTAGCTAGGAAGATAAGGGCATATGGCTTTAAGGCAAATCGTTTTCAAAGCTTGCCCTCACTTTAAATTTCACCTGACCCATCAATCGTAATTTTAATACAGAAGATTTTTTTGTTTGTTTTTTCGCAGATCATCTGGTTCTGTTGGTTCTGAAGCTATAAAAATGCATCTAATTTAGGAATAAGGCAAGATGGAGTCCTAAGGTACTCCTTTGATGTGGTGGAAATTGATTAAAATTGAAAAACGAAACTCAGAAGTTGCATCTTTGTTCCAGATTCCAACCCTCACCTGTCGACATTAGAACTATTGAGAGACATATGTATTCTTTATTGCAGAGAGAACTGGGACTCTACATCAATTGGCATTGCTTCCTGAACAAACTTTGACTTTACAGTGCCATTTAAGTGAAAGTGACTGGTTGGAAACTTTTCAATGGCAAAAATGGTTGGCACCTCTCTATTTAATGACCTAAACATGAACAGTTGTCACTGAAATAACTTGAAACTGACAAAAGTAATACTGAATAGACATGTACTTAAAATGAACCAATGAAAATTAGAAGATGCCAGAGGACACAATTTACACAACGAATAATTCCGCAAAATCATTGCCTGACTCCTTAAAAAGGTCCTAGGAATTGAAGAAGCAACATGAAGTGTATTTTAATTAAACTTCCAATCAATTGCAACAACAACAAAAATGGAAGGAGTAGCTTTAAGTTCATATCTGAATGGTTCACAAAAAAGTTTTGAGTGGTCTAGTCAAAGTGCGGCCTTAAATTTGAGCATAATGTGACATGACCTTAGAAAGTCTTAACTGTAATGTGATGGTGGAGTTGCATCAGAACGTCTTCCCATCGTTAAAAAAGAGCATGTGCTCCTTTTCTGATTCCATGGCCTGTCTACGCTACCCAGACAAAATGTTGCGTTCAAATGGTCCCACTCCTTTCCCTGTCATGAGCGGAAGGCGAAACCGTGCGTCCAATTATCTTCATCCTCATCCTCACTATTTATGAGCTTTTGACAATCTTGAAAGTGGACAGCTCCTGCAGCGCCACTGCAAGTAAATGGGGTTTTAATGAATGCTGTTTGGTTGTTTCGGCACACTGAGGTCAGGACAGCTACAATATTAAACCGGTTTAATTTAATATTAGTAACTGTTGATTAAAAATGCAGGACAGTGAGCGTCCTGAGGTTGTTTTTATGGGACAAGACAACAGAAGCATCCTAAATTCTTTATAAAAAGTGAAAGTGGCTGCATATCTCCCCATATCTCATGTTCTGCCTTCCTGTTTAACTTCTTCTTCTTCTTGATATTTATTAGCGGTTGGCAAGAAACGTTAAGTGAGCATTACCGCCACCAACTGGTAAGGGGTGTGGACCACATGACAAAAAAAACAAAACAAAACTATGCCCTATTATACAACTTACCCTGTTTCAAAAAATCAGATATAGCCTGATACCCTCTGCTTCCCGAGTCATTTTGTAGTAAATCAACAATATCAAATTCCATTTTCATATTATTAAAGTTCCTAAGTAACTTGTTTCTCTGAATCAGATAAGTCCTACAACTCAAAATAACATGTTCCACTGTCCCATTTTCCCAGAAGTCACATTTCCCTGTCTGATGTTTCCCTATCAAAAATAGTGATCTATATACTTATCTCTTCTCTCCTGTTTCTTTCTGTTCTTCTCATTTGTCCAATTCTCTTTTGGATTTTATGAAACCACCTCTCCTCCTCCCACCATTTTATCTTTAAGTTCTGGAGGCGGGCCAGTCACAGTTGGACTTTTTTCCGCGTCATCAACGTGAAGGTAAGTAGCGAGGCTCACCGCAGTGCTAGCTAACTCGCAAACATAAAAAGCGCGCGCGTGTTTTATTAGCGGTTTGACCGCTAAAAGGAGATAAAACCTGCGACGGCTAAAATGTAACGGTAATTATTTTTGGCGGAATAATAATAAAGAAACTGAGCAACGTGTTTACAATGAAGCTCTGTGAAGCCTTAACGTGTAGTCACTTGAAAATTACAGTTCCCCGAACTTCTCCACATTCTGACATGTTGCAACCACAAATTTATTTTTCTTTTTGCTCGCACGTTATTTGAAAGGTCAATTCAAAGTGGGTAATAGTTGTAAAATGTACAAGAAGTGATACGTGGCTTTTCAAAAACGTTTTTTTAGAATAAAAATGTGAAAATGTGTGGCGCTATCCAGGCTTCTATGCTAACAGGCCTAGCACGTTTACGTAACAGTCAACCTAAACCTGCGTGTACATCAGTGGACGAAAAGTATCACAAAGACCAAAAAACACAGCAGATAAGTCAGGGATTAAATAACATCTTATGAAAGCTTAGCAAGAATGTGAAAACGTCGTCTCATTTTCCTTTCTCTTCTTTGTTTTGTCTAAGAATATTGTAACATGATAAAATACAAACTACATTGCCACCTGGTGGAGGGAATTATGATGACAACTGAAATAGCAAGTCCAGGTAAGGTCAAATCCACACGGATTGTTTTTGCCTCTAACTTCAGAAGCATCTCACAAAAGTTTTTCGAAATAACCTCAAATAGCTGCTGACATTACTGGCAGCACAGAAAGATTGTTTCCAGTTGACAAAACGAGGAGCAGCTGAATGAAGCCATTAAATGCCATTTACATGCAGCACATCTCCACTTCCTGAAACTGCAGGCTTTCATTGTTTCACTCACAGTTTGTTCTTTAAAGCCAGCGTTGCTGAGCCGTGACATGTGTGAGCAGCGATGTGGAAGTTTACGGTGTTGTTGTGATCGTTGAGAGTCACAGAGGGCAATAATATCAGCCAACGCATCAGCTGAAACAGCAATACGGGAGATAAAAAGCGGCAGAAAGCAGGAGGTGGGAAGGACGCAAAACCGATTGATGAAAACAAGCGGAAGTGGAAAAACAAAAGTTCGTCCAAAACCGACTGAGGAGCAGACGGTTGTCAAATGAGTGTGCAGTCATCTGCCCTAGTGTTAAATATTAGGTTACTGATAAATCTTCAGCTAAGTGATGGTTAAAAATGTTTTAAATGCACAGTTTAAGTTCATTCTTTCCTTGATATTTTCCCCAGGAAAAATATTGTTTGCAACAAGAAAATTCTAGACTTAAGAAAGGCTCTCCTCTGTGCAATATAGACAGAGTAACTATATTTGATTTCCTTTGCCTCTTTACTTTTTTGCAGGTGGGTCATTGCCTTTCACATATAATAAAAACATCTTCACCTTTCAGCGTTTCCCTCTGTCTGACAGTTTGTTTCTGAACTGTCAGAGTTCAGAAACAAACTGCTGCATTACAGATAAACTTTCTTTAGGACCTTCCAAATTCCTTTTTAAACTCATCTTCCAATAGTGTCACAGAGAACTGCTCATGAAATTGCATATTGACGATTATGGCACAGAACTCATTACATGTGACCTTTTACACCTTTTCACCCCCTGTAGGTGCTAGCGATCAATAACAGCCCACACCACTAGAGATTAAAGCTCAGTTTCTGGCCTTAAGCCAGCAACCGGAATAGCTCCGACTAACTGATTAAGTTTCTCTCCCTGCTATGTAATACCTGGCAACGTTATTAGTTTTCTAATTTAATGTCTAAAATTTATGATTATTATTATATCTGTGAAATGACTATTAAGTGTATTATGACTGGAGAAGAGAGGTTGGCTGCCTCTTTAATATTTTATTTACATTTAAATAGTGATTTAAAAATCTTTTCAATATGATAGTTGCCTAAGTCTCATCATATTTTACAGGTTTTGCCACTCATTATTTTAGTATTTAGATTGAATTGTTATTGTTTATTTATTTTATTTATTTGTATTTTTCTCAACTGAACTGTAGGAATAAAGTCAATGAAAAATCCAAAAACAGAAAAAAAATATCAAGTGACTATTTGTAGTTCACCTGGAATTTATTTAGTTATTTTCAATATTCTACACAATAAAAAAAAAAGCTTACATGCACAATAAGGAATTTTAATACAAACAAGCATGCTGTTTGTTAAAGATAGGTAAAACATTTTTTTAAAGTTTTTAAAGTTGGGGAAAATTTGCAAAGCTTGAAAATGGGAGAAGTAAACTCTTCCATTTTGTTTCTTTGTGTTTGAATGCATCACGTTGGAGCAGATGCCGTGTCAACTTTGGAGGATTAGATCCTGTGGAGGGAACCTGACAAGCATCTTAAAGACTGTTTCATGAGTCCTGTTGTAAAATGGAATGAAGAACAACTGAACCCAATTAAAGGTAAGAACCTTATTCATGTTTGCTTCATGCTTAAATGTTGACTTTGAGACACTACAATGACACGCGGCTGCGTTTTGTGATTTTTGATTGAGCTCATAAATAAGTCCTAGACTTTCCTAAACTGATCTGTGGTATATTGTCCTGCTTGGCTGAACAAAAAACTAAAACCTGCAAAATAAGAGCTGGATGAATGTTCTTCTTTTGTGGTTTGACGCATCAGGGGATGCTGATTGACGTCTCCGTTGTGCATGTTGAAGAAGGTTTTCTCCCTTTGTGAACCAGTTCGCTGAAAGCAGCCAGAAACCTGCTGCGTAAGATGAGTGCTTCCTGTTTGTTGCGGATGAAGAACAGTCTTTATAATCTGCAGTTTTGTGTGTATGCGTGTGTGTGTGTGTGTGTTTTGTCCTGTTCTTGCCTCTCAACTGTTTGCACGTTGCTTTGTCATGAGTGCCTCGGTCTGAAGTGTGAAATAGCTGTGCTGTTTGTGTCCTCGGTTTGTCCTCCTCTTACGTTTGGCACTTTATTTTTTAACACTTATGTGGAAAATGGGAGGTGTGTCTGTGTGAGGCTCGCAGCTGAGACTGCATGTGTTCAGTTTATTGTAAGAGCACAGTCTGTGATTTACATTTAGATGGCTGTTGTTGCTGCTCAGTGTGACACCTGCGGTGATGGAAAACCTGCTGAGTTGCAGTACTCCAAGGGGGTCATAGTTTGTTTTGTTTTTTTTGGGATTATGCTAAATTTGTTGTTTTGTCCAGATATTAAGCTTATTTTCAGAAAGTTGTAATGAAGAACATCTGAACTTTTGACCTTACAGGGCCTGGCTTTTAAGTATTTAAACAACTTAAGCAGTATTTCTTTTGAAGTGCAAACAATTAGCCGCAAAATCGTAAACTTTCCTGGTAGATTTGGGTTTAAGTTAATCTTTTATCCTTACTAATATGTTTCTCCTGACTAGAAGTAATATTAATATTTAATGGGTAAGTCGGAATCCTGACTTGAATCTAATGATTAATCTTTTGAGAGAGCTAAAGATTAGGGAGATGGCAAGGAAACTTTTTAATCTCAAAGAATTGGAGCTCATCCCCAAAGATAAATTGTCAAGATAAACTGGAAATAGCTACTCAGCAACCACAAGATGGGTTTCATTTGTTGACTGATTATTTAGAAGGGCAGAAGCGATTTTCAACGTGCCTAACAATTTTCAAGCAAACTTATTTGCTAAATCAAAAAGACGCTTAAATTTAAATCTGCCAGGCGTATAAATAATTTTGCACCAACGTAAACTCACACGATTCATAATTACGTATTTATTTGGCCCACATAAACTTGAGTTTATGTAACTTTTAGAAAGTTATAACATTGGTACGTTTTTTGTTTTTTTTTGCCACATGTAACCTAAGCAACTTCATTTCCTGGTTTAACAGTTTTGTGTTCACTCTGAATGGATTTGATTGCTAAAGAGACCATAATTAGTTAATGTTGTAACTATTTAATCTGGATAGTAATGAAGGAACATCTGATCTACCCGTGGTTACTGTATGTCTGTGAACATGAGGTTCAGTGAAGAAGAAGAAGAAGAAAAATAAATGGTTCTCAAGGGGAAATTGATCTGTTTTTAATCAGATTCCGGCTCATGTGTTTGTAGAATGTTGCATATTTTTCTGTGAAATAGATAAGAAGTGAAACATATTCAGAAACCCTCAGCAGAGTTCTCTAAACTTGTTTAATGATTAGCATTTTGTGTGTGTGTGTGTGTAGGTGGGGGGGCGTGCGTGTGTGCGTGTGTGAGTTGTCAGCCACCGCCTCTGGGAAGGTTGCCTGACTCTCGGCATAAGTAATCACATCTTTATCTACATGTCCTCTACTGTGTTTACACATTTCTACACTGTTCATTTCAGGCGTGCGTGTGTGTGTGCGCGTGTGTGTGTGTGTGTGGTAATGAATTTGCAGTTTCTATGACTTATTCACATTGAACCTTCTGTCAGGCAATCTCCATTTTATTTTATTTTATTTTTTTTTTTTGCTTGAATCTTTCCTTTAACAACCTCACGTGGTGAGTTGATGGAAGAAGAGTGTGAATGTGTGTTTGCGCGTGCACCTGAAGCCAATAATGAAGGCAATCTTTGGTGCCTGTCGTCCCATCAGAGCGACTATATAAAAAGCGAGGCAGCTGTAAATCGGAATGACGGATTTAAGAGCCGCCGCTGCTGATTTTTTAGTGTCACCTTCTTTGTTTTTGGCTGCTGCACTGCAGTTCTCACACCCAGGCTCACAAACGATATTACCCTCATTATTATCTGGTTGTTTCTGATGATGTCCTCGTTGTTGCATCCTCATTCCTCTTCATTTGCATCCTGTGCGCCTACAGAACGGACACGCTGCGGACAAGCCCAGTTTACTCAGGATAGTGTTTCAGTCCCTTTTTTTTTAATCAGGTAAGGTTTAATTTTCATGTACTCTTTTCACTCTTCTCCAGAACTTTTTGAAGGAAATTCTAGATGGGGAAAAAAAAAATGGGTAGTAAGATGTTTCATCTTTATCAAGATATGAAGTTCCCTACCCTACTGCCACAAATAACCCAAAACACTGTTTAAAGCCAGTAGTACAAAGTCAGCTCCAGGTGCATTGGGATTGTAAATCTGACACTAAACTGGTCATTTGAAGGATTAATCAAAGAAAAAAAAACATTTTTTGAGGTCTGTCAAAGTCCCTGTAACATAGATTTGGCAGCCCAAATGACAAAAAACAACAAAAAAAAAAACAAAAGAAAGGAATTAACAATCCTTTGCACTTTCGCCCTTGAGGGCCGTGTTCATGAAAATAACAAAAATGGTCCAAATAATTAATTAGTGTGTTGTAATTTTGTCCCGATTTTATGTAAAGTTAAAGTTAATGCTTAGTAATCTATTACATAAAAACTTGGAGTGCCACTGTTTCAATACCAAGTGGAGTCAAGGTTTTTTCGTCTGCCCACTAACCAGCGCACTAATATGAGGTTATGACTTTAGTTTAAGACGTAGACTTGAATCACGCTTAAAAAGTACCATAGCTGAATATACTCACTTAACAGAAAACTTAGTTTGCATTGAAAATTGTAAGTCTTAAGCCGGCTTAATGGAAAAAATATTGGAGAATCTCAAAGTTTGACGCGATAAAGCAATATTACTGCCCCACTGAAGCTGAACCTTTTTGGCAAATTACTGTGGAGTATTAAAACCGCTTGACATTCCGAAAACGGCCAAAGCTTCCTATTGTGTCCGGTTGGTGGGTTTCGTTTGATCCCTGAAAACAAAGATAACTTTAATTAAATGCAGTGGTCTCAAAATGTCGCAGTCACATGCAGGTTAATTGGGTGTTTGAATGAGAAGCACAAAGAAAAAAAAACAAAAAAACGTTGTAGTCGACATTTTTCAGAATAAATCTTCACTCTGACATCTCACTCTGTTCTTGTTGTCTCCTGAGGGACTTGTGATGCTGAACGGGTGCCGAGTGAGAGTCAGAGAAGCGGAAACAAGGGACAGTTACAGAAAAATGAGCAGAATCAGAACAGGTGCAGGATCATTTTAGATTCCGCAGCTGGTTGGATGAATCCGAGGTGGTAAATAAAGACACGGCGGAGGCTGTGAAGACATAATCTGTCTTCAGCAGATGTGATTATCTTGGGTATTTACTGTCAACCTGCAGAGAAGGGAATGCACAATAATCTGTGGTCAGGGAAAATCTGAAATTGAGGTTTGATATCTGCATCGTGACTGAGGTAGACAGATGTGAGCTTTTACACGCTGACTCTGGGACACAAATTGGCTTCAAAATGAGAATCTCAGACAAACATGCCATACAGGTGGAGGGAAGAAAAATCCCAATGTGGGAGTGATTTTATGATGTAAAGTGTTTTAATGGGTTTTATGGAAATCGGGGAGGCACACGGTGACTCAGCAAGTGACTGAACACAAACACGGCTTTTGTTTCATTACAAAACAAATAGCCTTAAAGGGGCGTCAACTCCCCCTCTCCTTTACCACAAACATACCCAGAGTATTGTTTGACTCATTCACGTATGTTTGAGAAATCCTTGAAGCTCCCGTGGCAACCATTCAGGAGAACAAAAACACCTGGCGTAACTGAGCGCCGCCTTTTCCTCTGGACTGCAGTCTCCAAGCCGAGCTTCCGCATGCATCTCTAAGCACCCTCCTAACCCCCACAGCTCCTGCAGGCTAGCAGCAGCAACAATTAGTAATAACAGACATCTGTTGAAGCTGTGGCTCAGGCCAAGCAACCAAAAAAAAAAATCAAGAAGAAGAAGTGCTGCGCATGAGTGTGTGCTCCAATTGGGAACACCATTTACAGATTTACTCTGATGGAGTCAGTCGGAGGTCTGAGTTGTTCTTGAGTCGGGGCAGATAGTAACTTTGCTTCTATTCCCATCTGAGGAAATGTACCACTCCCGGTCAAAAACAACCAATCAGAGCCAGGAGAGAGGTCTCAACACTTTCAATCACCTTGTGTACCTGGTGCTCAATGTGCTAATGGCAGATAAACAACTTGCGGCGACAGAAAGACGGTTTATTTGCCATCATCGGTGGCCATGCTAACTAGCCTGAGCATTTGTGGTAGCCTCCGTTGTGGTGAACCATTTGTCGCCTATCAGAGAGCAAGGGGGAGTGTCCGAGCAGCATGTACATCAGGATGATTTACAGCGCTGAGACCCTCCTCCTCGCTCTGATTGGTTGTTTCTGACCACATATTGTATTTCTCCTGATACCACTGAGAGAAGGCAGTTTTTTTTTTCCAGATTATCTATGTCATACCATACTGTCACAACATAGTTTTATCAAATATGTTAAAAACATATATATATATATATATATATATATATATATAAATAAAAAATTTTTATTTATTTTTTTTTTCATAAGTTACATAACAGATGGGGCACATATTTTTACATTTGAGGTCTCCATAGAGATTCAGATGGCGTTTCATTTTTCAGAAATCTGAAGTCTTATTAAGAAGCAAATATTTCATTCAGTGACAGAGGGAGGCGGACACTGAGAGAATAAGATAATTTATTTGTCTCCCATGGGAGGAATTTGTTTTAGAAGAGGGGACAAGGCTACACAAGGACAGCAATACTTTAAACAAAATCAATAATGACAAATACATAAAACTAGAACAAAGGATTAAATAGATATGTGCAAAGAAGCACAGAATCGTAACTTAATAGTCAATGTCAATCTTGTGGCAAACTGTGGTTCTCGTTCTTACAGAGTGCAGCAAGTTTAACTTAGATAGTAGAACTCTCTTTTCAGTGATGTTCAGTATGAATTAAAACCTTACTTGGTTTAACGTTTCAATTGCAAGGAGTGTTTAAAGCCCTAATGGCGTTTGTTTTTCATTCAAATATCAATATCAAGTCATGTAGTACGCCTTCTCCACCAGCGAGAGGCAGTAATGCGCTAGTTGGTGCACAATCTGCCGGAAACGGCAAAAGAAGAAGAAAAATACCAAGAAGAAGAACTCCGCACGTCTACTGAGCCAATTACTCAGTCCAGTCCTTTTTGAATAAAAAAAAAAAATGAGAAGAAAATGTATTTTCGGATGCCCAGGAGACTACCCTCTTTTTAAGCTTCCCAAGGACGAGACGGTCCTCAAGCAATGGCTGGACTTCATTATTCAAAATAACACGCCGACGAAAAAAAACTGGCATATCTGTGCGAGGCACTTCACCGATGACAGCTTTCTAAACAAAAGGGAATTTGACAGTGGACTAATAACAAGATTGTCACTAAAAGACGACGCTATTCCAACGCTCAGAAGCGCCCATACACCGTTGGCGTCTGCTCAGGTAAGTTGAAAAGCAACTCATTGTTTTTGTTAGCTTCATTGTTGTTTGGTTTATGTTAGCATTCATAATATTATATTATTATTACAAGCTGTGTTTATTAGCTGGCTTACACCACGTTTTAAGAATGTCATATTCTGCCACGTTTGTGGGGTATTTTCATTTACTGAAGCTAAACATGATCTAAAAAGCCAGAAGTTTTTCTCCAGTTTTTTTTTAAACAGTTAGCTAGCTACCGAGTCAGCTCCAGTAAATACTGCTCATGTTTGGAGAATATACATGGTGCTTGCTCGGCTCACGAACTTTCAAAAGCCTCAGCCTTCTTCTTCTTCAAGCTTCATTAGTCTGTTGTCACATGCTTCCTGGTTCTTGCACAGATGTCACAGAGCTAACCAATCAAGAGCAAGGCTGAGTGAATTTAGAGCAGGGGTGGGCAATCCTGGTCCTCCAGGGCCGGTGCCCTGCAACTCTTAGATGTCTTCCTGGTCCAACACACTTGAATCCAATAGCTGAATCTCCTCCTAAGTGCTGTAAAGTTCTCCAGAGTCCTGCTAATGACCTCATTATTTGACTCAGGTGTGTTGAAGTAGAGATGCATCTAAAAGTTGCAGGAGACCGGCCCTCCAGGCCTGGAGTTGCCCACCCCTGATTTAGAGTATGTGTGCACCGATTGCAGTTTTCTGGCCGATTCTGATTTTGGCCGATACCATTTTTTTGTCTGAAATGTCTCTAAATATAGCAAGACAGTTGCTGAGTTGGTAAGAGTGAGGTGACTATTGTTAACTGCAAATGTCCAGATGTGATCTGGTGGGCTGGCCTATCAGTCAAACCTCTCTCACTGGAGAGCAGAAGAGGACAGTTGTTGACTTTTAGACCTTTGCTGGGGCAGATAAGATGAAATTCACAAATTGGCCGGTCACAAATCTCCCAGAAGTAAAGAAATCAGCTGCAAATTGGTTCACCCCTAATTTAGAGAAAATTAGATTGAACAAATTAGAACTCCAACTATGTTTGAGTTTAGTCGATTAAATGTTTGTAAACATCAAAGGTGAAAAAGTAAATCGGCAATTAATTATTGGCATATCTTTCAACATCTTTTAATGAGTTGCACAGAAATACAACAATTAAATATTGATCCTTACTGATTGTAGTATCCCAGGTTTTTTACTATTTCCATTGTTAAAGATTTTATAATGTCAAATATTAATTAAGTCATTGGATGCTACAGTGTGAAATATGTTTACCAGTAATGACTAAGCATTTTTCCTTGTGTCTTTTTTCCACTTTCTGCTATATTTTTTGCAAAACATGAACGATGTCCACGATAACACTGAACTTATAACATTGTACTCAAATGCTAGTAACATCCAAGCTGTATATTTTATGAAGTAATAATAATGTCAATTAAAATTGAGCTGATCATTCTTGTTTTGACTTCATTCTACCCAAAGTTTACTATTTGTTTTGACATTTTAATTCCAAGGGACTACCTCAAATTAAACAAACTCCTCCGCCTGGTACCACAAACTCGGCATTGGAACACACTGAATGTTTCCTTAGTACAAGATCGGTGTCTACACAGTTGTCAGCTGGAACGTTGAGGTTACAACACTACCGGAGTAAAGGTAAATATGGTCTTTACTTCTAAGTTATTGTATGTATCACACATTTCAATTGTATTTCTGCACAGGTGTGCAAGCTACTGTTCACACTGCAAGCAGAGGCACAGACGCTGAGCAGTCTTTACCGCACTTCCTGTCAACACCTGTGAAATCTGCACTTGGCGCACAATCTAAACGACCTCGCATGGAAGTTGGGAAGGAAGAGGATGATGACTTCAGGATCTCCAGTCCTGTATCTCAGGATTCAAACTATTACCCAGGCGATACAGACACAAACTTCTCTGACCTGATGTAAGACTATTTGCTTTGTTTTTTTGTTTCTATTTAATGTGATTATTTAATGCATTTAACATGATTCTATTTTCTTTGAACAGGAGCATTGAGTCTCCTTCTGAGTTAGAAGATGCAGAATACATTGTGTCTGAAAGCGCTCTTAGGGAGATTTTTGAGAACTGCCCTGTCTGCGAGAGACACTGCATAGTACATCTGCGCAGATGTGGAACAGTTGTTGCTTTCAAGCAGGACTGTCCACATTGTTTTTTCACTCGGAAATGGCAGAGCCAGCCAACGTTGGAGGAAATTACCACAGAGTAATCTGGAGGTCTCAATGGCGGTGTATTTCAACGGGGCGGGGAGGATCATATACAACATTTGAAAGGGTAGGTTTCATTATCATAGCATAACAGGGTTTCCTTCAGTTTATTATAAGCCTGGCGGGCCACCAGGCTAATTATAGCTTATTTATTTAATTTGTTTTTAAATGTTTTTTTAAAAAAAATGTAAGTCTTTTTAGTTGGTGTTCAGGTATTAATCTTCCAATAAAACATAATTATCAAGGGTTTTTTTCAAATTTCCTGTCAACTTTAGACATTTTTTTACTCAAAAACACGGCAGGCCGCTTGATGAAATACTGCTCAAGGGTCACAACCGCCAGGCTTAGCAAGTTTTCTGGGGAAACCTCGCATGAGTATCTAAATTCCATTCTAAAAATAATTTCTGACATATTTTTCAAATTATGTTTTCTGTAGATTTGTGACACCGTAAGCTTTACGGTGCACCGCTGTGATGCGGTTAGGAGGCAGAGGATGATGGGTCGTCGAGATTTTATCCA
Source organism: Alfaro cultratus (assembly GCA_903066825.1). Classification (NCBI taxonomy): domain Eukaryota; kingdom Metazoa; phylum Chordata; class Actinopteri; order Cyprinodontiformes; family Poeciliidae; genus Alfaro; species Alfaro cultratus. Next base: position 80,766 of record CAEFZX010003855.1, on the reverse strand, counting down.
GCTTTGCTTGGAAGCCAACATGGCCTCCGCAAGAACAACGACCCGAAATCTGTCTCCAAGGAATTGCCATCACCAACTCACCAACTAAGATATGTCAGATATGCGAATCGTCTGTAATTATAAGAAATTGTAAATATTCTAATTATTAAGGATTGTAATAAATGTTTGTACATTTTAAAAGTTTTTTCTCCTATTTTCTGAAAACATACTCTACCACTGTTTTTCTCCAGAGAAGTTCATTATCAACTCTGTCTATATTGTTGATATTTTGTAGGAAGTTTACTTGAAGTCCAGGAAGGTATCTGATGCAATTTAGTTCTGTGGGCAGCTGATGAAAAAATAGTGTCAGTTTTTGTTTTTCCTGACAAAAAAAAAAAAAAAAAAGAAACATTGACATTTTTTGTCAGGAAGTGGTTAGGCTTTCTTCTCATTCGGTCTAACCAAATAGGATTATATATTTGACAGAAAATAGCAGATTAACTTGCCTTCTAGGTAATTAATGACATACACATTTCTAAATAAATATGCTGACTAAAACTCTTGTTTTAGTCAATTTTGAATGTTTTGAAATGTCCCTATCTGAGAAGAAGGGACACAGCTTTGGGATCTCCTTGCAGCAACCATGATAGAAAAATATTTTTGCAAATAGAAACGTATTTCTCTATTTATTATTAATTTGAGGAATTCAATCAGAGATTTTAGTTCTGACAGGAAGAGAGTAAAATATGTTGTTTGCAAACTTTCGTTTGTGAATGAAAACATTCGCATATGTAATAAAATTATCCATATTTTCAAATTAACAATTTCCTGAAAAAGTACGGTGTTTGGCAACATCTATGAATTTAGCAAAAATATGGTTATGTAAAATATTAAAGTGTGCTTCTTTGGCTTTGTTAGAGAGAATATTTGTGAGCAGAGTTTGTAAATGGCATGTAGCATTGTTGTGCTGAAGTGGGATTGTTGGAAATGTAGGAGGTTCTTAAAGAGGCAGGAACCCAATTTCAAGGTTTTAGATACAGCTATGACATTAAGTCAAATTTGTTTTTCATATATACAGCATTGTCATCACTGAAGTTGACATAGCTACTTGACTTTGGTATAGAACCGCCTTGGAAACACAATACTGCCCCTTTAAATGTCCTTGTCTTCCTTCCGGCCTTGTTTTCCCATCTTCCCAATGCCTTCCACTTCAAAACGATCACGTGTCTTGTTTCCTGACCTCCGTGAGATCCAGTCTGAGCGTTGCACAATCAAAACCTTTGATCACCTTCATCTTAGCTCGGAGCTGGTTGTTTTTGATCATGCAGCCGCAGAGCTCCTCCAACAAAGACCCCTCTGTAATCACTGTAAATACTTATCCAATGAAATGCTGTAGCTGAAGCGTCTTCAAGGCCTGCGCTCTTGTTTGGATCATCGGCGTGGGTTACGGCTTGCTGAGAGACGCTTGCATCAGATCCTCGCTGTTTGGGGAAAAAAAATGAACAAAGCCAACACTGCTAAGCCTTCTTTAAACCTACAGCGCTTAGCGGGTCTGAGATTTCATTTCTGGGAAGAAACGCACATGCAAATGTGTCTGGATATGCTTCACAGCTGGGATGTCTTCAGCGGGAGACTCCAGACAGACGTCTTGTTATTAATAAGGATGAACCTGCTATGAAACCTCTCTCAACATCAAGAAGGAAGAAAAGCTAGTTCACACACTTTAAAGTCTAGAATCTCAACCTGGCTCTGAAGACTTTCTAACCAGATTGTACAACTGAAAAAAAAAGTGTTACTATTCGCTTGGCATTCATTTAGGTTAGCAGTACTGTTTAATAAAGGCTAGGGTTAGTTGATGTTGTAAATTTAGCTGGAACACCAGAGTCACCACTTAATATTGCTATAGATATGTATTAGAGAGGTATGAGAAGCATTTCTTTCAAAAGTGAAGTTGAGGTTTGCAAACTAATGAAGCTGCCAAACATGAAAATGATTATGCTAATAGTTTTAGCCAAGCTAGATAGTTAGACAGTCCTTATTTTCATATGTGTCATACACCTTGTTACAGGTGTCCAGCCCACATGGGCTTACAAGACACCATTAAAAACATACAAACAGCTGGACAGACATGAATATCCTTTTAAACATAAAGTGTCCTCTTTCTAAGGTGCCAGAGTTTCAAAATAAACCGTGCTAACTGAAACACAAAATACTTGCAATGACTCATTTTATCCTCATCAGTTAAATAAAAGAAATCTGGATAAACATCAAGTAGTTTAGTAAATAAATAATTTCTCAAACTCAAGTACAAAGGACAGTAAAACAAGAACATCTTCGGTCGTCCTCTGGGACTGAACAAATTAATTACAGGGCAGTAAATTGAATAAATTCTTTGACTACACTTCAGTTCAACAGCTGCTACACGGTTAAAACTTAGACTCAACTGCAGGACTCTTGACACCCAAACTGGTTTGGAAAATGGATAGAGAAGGTCGACATTCGCAGATTGCCTTTTCCAGAAGTCTGAACGCAACACTATTAAAAACTAGACTGGAATTAAACCAGTTTAAATGAACTCTACCAATTCTGTCAAGACGACTGGTCAAACTCTTAGCCAGAACGATGCCAGGAAAACATGGTGCAACTCGCGATGCACCTTGCTCAGGGATTTACTGGATATATATGTGTGTCGTTCAACAGCCTTTGGAAGTCTCTAGACCAGAAGGCAATTGAAAATCCTGACCTCTGTAATTGTAAACGAAGGCTTCTGTGTCAAATTAAGTTCTACACTTTACATGACATACTTGTTTCACGGATCAAAATTCAATTACTATTTAAAAAATCATACAATGTGAAGTTTCTGAATTTTTAAAAAAATATGTTGAGATATATCACAGTTAAGGTGAAGCTAAAGATTACAGATCTCTATTCTTTTTAATTGGAAAAACTTTTAAAAAAAGAAAAGAAAGAAAATGGTAGTGTATGAAATACTTATTTTCACCACTGTAAATAACTTTTAAACCTACCTGGTTTTGAGAAAATGGTCACCAATTCCTTTTTCTTGTGTGCTATGATAAGTCACGGAGCCCAACTGGTGTCACTTTGCATTTGTGGAAATGTCAGGCTTGTGCCAGTTGGTGTTTGCTGCAGCTGCGTTAAGGATTATATGTTTCCATCACTTTTATATTCTTCTGTGCAGCTTCAGAGGCTGAGCACGGCCTCTAGAGGTTCCCTTGCCATTAGCACATAGAATTCTGATTTTCTCTCTCCGTGATGCAGCCATAAACATTGCATTACGATACATAGTTTGATGTTTTCATCCTAAATGCAGTAAAGGGAAAAAAAAAAACAGGTGATGGAATAATCTGTATGCTAAGCTGAATCAGAACAGCAGAGGTGAGGGGGGGAAAAAGAGGGAAAACATGACTCACAATGCCGTGGATGTTTCTTTTTAGTTCTCGTGGGAGCGGTGCGTTTCTGCAGGGCAGACGAGCTCCTCGTCTTAACAAGGAGATTGTGTGTTAGAAGTCAGCCTTCGTTTTCTGCTGGGTCTCAGAGATACGGGAGACTGCAGAACAGCTGAGAAGAGCTTCTAACCATGAAACCATGGCAACATCAAAACCTCAAACATGCTGCGGCAAAAAAAAAAATAAAAAAAAATCTTCTTTTCCAAAAGCAAAACAACACTCGCAGGCTCCCGGTGTTTTCATGTAATATACAAATGATGCTGTTGTTTTCCGTCTGTGAAAGCTGTTTACTCAGCTGCGTCTTTCTGTAGGTTTGCATTTTTCATGCAGTGAGACGTTTGTGTTGTACCAGACTGTATTTCTGGAGATAAAGAGGGAAAAAAAACAACTGTGTTTTTGGAAACTAATCCTTCTTTAATGTGCCAAGAGCAGACAGAATATCACTTTGCCACCCGGAGAAGGATGCTCAGTTTTTTTATTGACACCCAGATGAAGCAAAGATGAGACGCATAAACACATCTTAAGTTACCTGCAGTGACTTTTTTAATTATTATTGTTATTGTTTGCATCTTTTTTTGTTTAACTTGACAGGATTCAGACTACATAACAGGAAGGGCAGAGTCCCTTATCAACAAATATATGTACAGATCTTATCGGTAATGTTTATTTATAAACTGGAACCTATAAGTGAGAATTGAAGATGTTTGGAAAAAAAGATTTGTATGCAGAAGACTGTGAAAACATGACCCACTAAAGAGCCTGTTGAATGCAGGCATAATCTGGACTTTGAATGTACGAGGAAACCTTCTCGAAAACATTTTGTTCTCATGACACGCAGAGGCGAATTACTGGGGCTCCGCTCTTTCCCAGCTAATGGTGGGTCCTCTTCATAATGGTCTGGTTTGGTCACTGGCTCACATTTATTGTATCCAAGGGTCTGATTACACTCTGCAGGGCAGCCAAGACATTAAGGCCAAGGTTTATGCCTCTAACAGTGACGTCGATAGGGTAAACCTTCACAATAAAAGCTTTCTCAAGGTATAAAGTTCTCTGAACTTCAAATTGTGTAAAGCTAATTAACAGCAAGCCGCAGTAGCCTCTCGAGTCATAAACTGCTGGGTGCCTTGTGTAAGGCAGTAATGCTGTATTTTACAGAAGGCATTCTGTTTTACCTAAAGCCTATTTCAGAACCTAAAGCCTATTTCTTTTGAATTCGACTCGATTCAAACTTCAAAAATACTTAATTGATCCCAAAGGGAATTTCAAGTAATAGCATAAAGTTGGGCGAATTTATGAACCATTCAAAATGTTGATTCAGATGATTTACTTTTAATCTCCTCCCTGCTTGTTAGGAAAGCAAAATTTACACAAATTTCATCAGCCTAGACCAAACCATAATCATAATCTGTTCAAAAACACATTTAGCCACCAACCCTCTGTCAGTCTTTAAGAATTTCTGACATGGACTCGGTTATCATAAATACTTTGTGCTTTTCAAACACATTGAAGCCGTTGTAGTGGAAATCATGCTGAGCACAGCTCATTCTGGACACCTCAGTCAATAATATTGAACATTTGCTTTAAACTGAGGTTTTTAAAACCGAGAACTTCACCAGTATCTGATTGTGAGCTGATGTTTGCTGTGTTGTACAAACATCTTTTTTACTTAGTCCCTCCACATAAATGTGCAAATACATGCTACCTCCAAGCTGAATTTCGGCTCTGGAGCTTGGTTTGGAGAGGTTGTTTATTCGCTCACAGAACAGACAAAAGTGGAACCATAAGTTTAAAACCCCCCAAAAAAACTAACATTTAATTTTTTAGAACTACTGTGTACGTTTGTATTTGATGATGAAATGAAAAATAAAAATCAGTCAACAAAAGTTAATTAAACAAGTAGCTTATAAAAATCAAAACAAACATTAGAGAGCAAAGAACAACCTCCGCATTTACACAGACCTACAATATTGTGAAGGAAAAGTAATATGTTTTGAGATTCTTTTCAGATATCAAAGTAACCGTGAGTGCCGAGGCACTTCATGGGGTTTAAGAAAAAACATTATGACCATTTGCAGGGTCGATCTTGAATAGACCAGCCTTTGATGAAGCCTCCTGATGGCCAATCTGGCCACCTCCCATAACTTCTGTAATTCTGGTCGTAAAATAGCCATCAAAGGTGAGATTTTTGTATTAAATGTGCATGCCAGCCAGGTTCTGAAGCAGAAATATGGTGTGAAGCCCCACATTTCAGAGCTTCCCATCTGTATAGCTTCTCCGCAAGCGTACAAGCCGCAAAGTCAAGAAGCACTTCCGAAATCAGATAGCATTCTTAAACCATTTTATATATGGCCGACAAAATACTGAATCACTGCAGCTTTTCAAGGGAGGGGGACAAAAAATGTGTTTAGACTTAATTTTCCTCATTTCCACCTCCACTCTGACATCTGCAGTCATGGGAATCCGCAAGTATTCCAACGCATTTGTGAGAATCAGAGTGTCTATGGGCTTTCATTGTATTTTATGCAGTCTTGATGATTGCACAGTCACTCGAGTATGCACGGATCATAGCCGAGGAATAAAAGATGAGACTCCGAATGTGAGGAAGAATCGATCTTGCTCTTCAGGAAGCCCTCTGGGAGGACAAAAGGGGCCACTTACGGAGCGGATGCATGAATAATGTGCAGATGATGTTAAATCGGGACGCCTGGTTCCTGACGCAGCTGACCTCTCACAAAATTCTCACGTCCACACATTACATAAACAATACGCCGCAGAGGGCTTCAATTTCTCATGGGCTCGGCTTGTCTCGGGTTTGTCAAAGGCGGAGAAACCCGTCCTGACCCAGGAGACGACTCTTTAAAGATCCCATTTAATCCGATGTTGTATATCATGGAACAAATGCTCCAGAAGGCGCCCGGCTGCGTTCTTTGCCACTGAAGACACAGCCGCTCTTACAAGGCGAGCAACTGTGGAAAGAGAATGAGGAAAAATAAAAGCCACACGAGCTGGGATTGGGAAATCATTTCCCGTTTGACTTTGTTTGAGGAGAAGACGGGCAAATAAGGTCTTCTGACGTTCCAAAACCCTTCTTATTCATTAAATCCGTGGCTGACTTGACAGTCGCAGTTAAATTCTTGTTTGGTTTGGATCAAAAGTCATGACGGGTTTCTCTTGTGGTGTCGAACGTTCCCTGGTAACAGAAGTATCAAATATTAATTCAATCCACAGATTTGTTGTAGCAGACTGATCCCGTCACTCAGCTGGAAGCTTATCTTAGTATTTAGTGTTTGTACTAAGATCTGAAGTATTTCTATATGCAGATTTCAGAGGTTAGATCTGCAGAGTATTTGAGTAGTTGAATATAATTTGATATTCTTTGGCATGTCACGCTGGCATATATCCGTTCTGGCTTGGGTACACCATTCAAATAAAAATGAAAAAATAGTGTGTGCTGGTAAAAAACACTGGGTCTAATGAAACCTTTTTTTGCAACAACACAATTTCTCAGGAAGACTTCTTGTGAGTGGTGTTACCACTGCAAGTAATGAGCAACCTGTCACTGCTTGTAAAATGTTGCGTTTCAAAATAAATGACCCCTTCCTGCTACAGAAATATGGAAAGTCTGGTTTGCTAAAGAGTGAAACTTTTAAATGTGAAAAATACAGTGACTGGCTGTACTGATGTCACGTTATGCCAAATAAAACAAATCAGTTTTGGAAAAACTGCAGCCTTGCAGAAGGATTACAGTCTGGTTGCGAACAGACTGCATTTCTTAAGAAAAATGTTTCTTAAGTTTAATTTCTGAATAATTTTGTTTCATCAGGAAGAATTACAAAGTTTTGTAAAATTTGTGTAAAAAGTAAAAAAACCTTTTTTTAAAAAAGTAACATTTTATATGAATGGATGTTCATGAGATTGGCATGACCCTGTCATAAACATGATATAACACCTGTTATGAACATGAAGGAGTCTTCACGAATGTTTACGACTGTTGTCATAAAGTGCCATTTGGTAAATAAGGACACTTTTAATTCAAAGTCTATTAAAATTGCTAACTTTGCATTATTTGGTAAATGACGACACGTTTAATGCAACTTGCATTAAAGGTGTCAACTGTCATTATTTATCAGATGACACTTCATGACAACATTTGTAAAAACTTCATGTTCAAAGCAGGTGTTATATCATGTTTATGACAATATTAGGTCAGTCCTATGCACACCCCTTCAAATAAAGTGTTACTGCCCCCCCAAAATAAGGAATTAACAAAAATAGATTTCCCTGTAACTGAAAAGCATAGCTGATTTGTAAAACAGACAGGCTTGCAAACTTGCTGGAAATAAGAAAATACTCTCAATAAAATAAAATCCAGATTTTAAATGCACATTTTTTTTTGTATTTATTTCACCGGGTTGTGGAAGGGATGAATACAAAAAGGCTCAGAGACTCTCTTCTGATGCATAAATACATTCTGATGTGGAGAATGTTCTGGACACAAATCAACAGGGTTACGTTTTATGAATCTTTGCAAACCCATAGAACTCATAGAATTATGGAAAATTGCCCATGGGCGCATAATGATAGATATTTTTGTTTTGTTTTGCGCTTATTTCCGTTCATCATGAGACCTTGTTGCATCGTTACACAGCACAATTTATCCCATCGTTTGCATGAGCTACTCGAACATTTCCCTTCTCGCCTCCAGTGTCTCACTCAGCCTATGGCCTCACGAGTCCTTCGCCGCGCTTCCTTTACCTGAAGCAGATAAAGGCTTTCTGGTCCTCTTTTAGCTGTAGAGAGGGAAAGTAGCCTTCAGAAATCTGTGCAGCGCAACACATCTTGCAGGACTACCTTCTGAAAACATTTGTTGACCTCCAACTCAGTGTTTTGTTGAGACGCAGAGTGAGGCTTAAGTCGCTGAGCACTCTCCTGAAGTGCAGGCTCATTCCATCCCCTGCCGGACGCTCTTGCCCTCCCCGGCTGACAAAGCAAACAACAAAAACCTCCAATCCGTGTTCTCGTTCTGCGGCCGCTCGATAAGGGAGCCGCAGGGCGGACTCCGGCTGTGGCATGTACTCATTCAGGGCTGAAACACGCCACGCATTGAGGTCGTCTATCGGCTGCTGTGCTTTGCAGGCACCCTCTTAGCCTTCACAACAAAAGACTATTAATAAATCTTGTATTCGGGGCCGGCTTTCAGTCGTTGTGAGTTATTTCCATAGAGCAATCTGTTTATGTTGGCCACCTTTCCAAACAGCCAACTGTCATACACTTAGAAGATGCGTGTAGTATGCGGTACCACAGAAATGTACATTCATTCATTCCGTTTTTTATTTATTACTCTGATGCTTTTCGACTGCAAAACCTCCCAAATCTCTAAGAAGGCATGGTTGAATGGTGCTTTTTCGATTGTATCCAGAACCTTTTTCTTTCAAAATGTATTACCTCTGGTACTTCAGGGTTTTTTTCCCCCTGATCTGCCATGTTTTCATTTTTTGTGTGTATCTGCTCATACATGCAGAATCTAGGAGAAGCCAGGTCTGATGCATTTAAAGTAAATTATTCTGCCACCTGCAGGACAACTTCTGATTTGTCCAGACTTATTTTTTGTCCTGGTCCTTACAGCTCAGGAGGTAATAAATTCTTGAAATGAACAATAAAACAATTACTTAGATGAATGAAGTTGCATTTTAATCTTAGGTTTCATCGATCATTCTCTAAAATGTAACAGTTTGTGGGTGCAGAAACACAAACACTATCTGGACCTTGGAAAGATATTTTGACATATTTCTGAATGTAGATACCATAAAACAACAGGGATGTAAAAATTCATCTCAAAGATGTTGCTGCTCTACTGAACCTTTGTCTGGACCTGGTTCTGGTTTTGCAGTTCATTGTCCTCTAATTTAAAAATCGCAGCGTACTTATTAAACTAACTCAAAATTTGTACTAAACGCGATTCACAGTCCACAGCAGCTCTTCCCTGGTCATGCAAATTCCATTTCCTTGCTGACCTTTGACCTCATTCTGCTCTTAAATCTTCTGCTTCCCTCCCAGATGAAATGAGAGAACCTGCCTCGTACTTGTTCGGAGCGCTCTGCTGCGAAACAAGGTTAATCATTCAGTAACAGATTTTTTTTGCTGTGACCCTGTGAACCCTCAGACTCACAGCGAAGTCCAACCTTTCAACTCAATTAGCTTCAGTCCTGGCCGTGCGGGTAAAATGTGGGGCTGCTGGGAATTCAGAGGAATATATGTTGAATCTTTTTATTATTATTATTATTATTATTATTATTATTATTATTATTATTGTTTTCAATGTGGAGTTAAAATATTCCTTTTTTGTGTGTTTGGCTGAGGAAAAACAACTAAGACAGCAATGTATCGCGATGATGTATAATGGCCATTTATCCAATCTATTGTCTTTTTACATTTACAGTGGACCCCTGCCTGCCTGATCCAATATTTGCAGATTTTGCACAACTTTAAATTATTCACGGAAAATTTACGTATTTTCAGATTTGAAAAAAATATGCATATATTCAAAAGAAAATGCAGCATGGGAAGCTGAAATTCATTGGCACAGTGCTACTTCAGACACTATTAGCTGTTTGGGTAGCAGCCAATCAGAGCCAAGCCACTTTTCTTAGTCCTGATTGGTTATACTCCCAAAAACAGATTAAGGGAGACTGTGCTATTAGCTTCTGGGTTAGAGCTTACATATCTTTCACTAGACTTATTAATGAATATTAAGGTGTATTTGGTGTTTGAACTATCAAAGTACACCTTTTTATTTATTTATTTATTTTAGATTTTAGCTATAAAGCCGTGGCGTAACACCTTGTTTCTGAGTAGATCAAAGCTTAAAGTAGAAACTGACCAACAACGGGACTGTAGATTAAAAGATATCAGTGTTTCGAACTGTGTTAGGAACAAATATGAATATTCAACCCAAGTACCGGACGATTATTTGTAGGTAACAAGTCAAAACTGAGAACCTCATGTCATATAATGAAAATTGCCTGTTTTTTGTTTTGTTTTGTTTTGTTTTGCAGTGTTGAAAATTTCTCAGCCAACAAAGTCTGACAGCTGACTAGTTTTAAAACTATTTTTGCATTTTAAAAAAGCAAAATCTTAATTGTAGCTGAAATATTCTTTTAATATAAATGAAAAAACAGATTTAAACTTGCCATTATATACAATTTTGGGATTTTTGGTGCAACAGGTAAAATATTGACTATCTTGTCGTAATAGTGGAATTTCTGAGCTATAAAGTAAACCATAATCAGCCTAAATTTGTCAACTCATGCAGAACTTCCCCACAAGGTAGGATGGTTAAACGAAGAAAACATATTTCACAAATATTTTTCTTATCGTATGCAGACATTAGGTCGTTTTAACATATGAACGAGTTCACTATCTCCGAGCAGAACCAATGAGGGAAACATGCCCATTAGTTTCTTGGTTACGTGAAGTTTGTCCTCTCTGTTAATTGAATCTAGCAGTTCTTTAGGCACCGTGTGAATGTGGGACACATCCCTGAGGAAAATAAACCGAGAGAAGCACCAAAGAAATAAGGAAATCTTCTGCCGAACCGTGGAAATAAAGCTCTCCGACTGTAAAATTAATTCTTCTGCTTGAGAACTCAGTTTCTTAAAAAACTAACAAACTAAAATAAACTAAAGTCTTGGTAGGGATTAATTACTGATGAGTGGAGGAGCTCAAGAGTAAAGTCAACACTTGTGTGAAATGAAATTTTCTCCCTCCTCCCCTCATGCTAGAAGCTTTGTACCATGGAGGCTAGTTTCTTAATTGTGTTTTTGTGTAAACTGCAAACATTTGGACTTGGCATCAAAAATGTGTTGAACTTTTAAGGATTTTGCTGCTGCAACATTTTTTTTTCTTTCTCCTTGTGCACTTTTCCAGATGGGGCAAATAGTAAAAATAAAAGGTGCTGAAAATTAGCAGAAATATCCTTATAGTCCTTCAGCCGATGTGCTTCAGGCGACTCCTCTTTTGTCGAGTCATGTTTTTGACTTTCCTGCAGTTTTTTTACGAGCCCTGGAATGTCTCCTGTCAGGTGTCCTTTATGCGTCTTTGCCGCAACGGCGTCTGTCAAAATTTATGGCAGATGTCTCCCTCGCTTGTGTGGCAGTTACAGGTTGGATGATATATGTCTGTGTGTTTAATTGTTCCTCCATGATGTCCTGAATCTCCTCTCTGACTTGGGTTTTATGCATCCAGGAGAGAAAAGATGCAGTCTCTTCTTTTTTTGGGTGTGTAAAAGCATCTCTGGATTGATGATGGATGTCATTTCTTCTGTTGAGCATTACAGAGGGAAATTACCTTAAAATCTTTCATTCTGTACAGATATTTTAGAAGCAATTTTGTCTTAATTTTAGTCTGACTTTTAGTAACTCCCCTTGTCATATTGATAACCTAAACGTGTTTGCACTTCAGCACGAGGATTTATCAATATCAGCTTGGGAGACTGAGTATTTTCATGCACTCGTTTCTCACCTGGAGTCCCACAGGGCTCAATTTTTGGTCCCCTTCTTTTGATTTTCATTTGTTCCTGCCAGGGTCCATATTGAAGGAGAATAGCTTGTCATTTCACTGTGATGCTGATAGTAGTCTTTTAATTATGCCATATTATTGGCTGGATAGCTCTTAACTTTTGAAAGTTCAGAGAGAGTAAGACTTAAGAAGGAAAAGCTGTGAGCAATTTTTTCACCAATTCTGGCTGGATTGCTAATGAAGTTTATCAAGGAGTCAGCAATTCTTCCATTGATAAGATCATCTACAAAGGAACACATTTATTTTGCCCTCATTTCACTGTTTTTTGACTTGTTTTCATTGCCCTCGATGACTTAGCGCAAACTTATGTAGTCCTACTGACATCTGCAGAAATATACCACTCCCGGAGAGACACAACCAATCAGTGCCAGCAGAGCGGTCTTACCACTGCCAATCACTGAAACTTACTGTTTAGTAAATTAAAAGTGGCATGGATGATAGCTCCTTAGAAAACAACGACTCTTGGAACTAGAAGAACGTTTCCCATATATATATATGTATATATAATAAACACTGATAAGGCTAAGTACATGCGAATTGAACATTACGTCTTTGTGCAAAATTCTCCGTCTCTTTTATGTAATGATGGACTCTCTCCTCCTGCTCATCACTCATTGATCCCAGATTCTCAGGAAAGTGGTTCATATGTGAGAACAAGTCATGCATTTTGACATTCGTGTTGCATCACTTGATTGAGAAAAATCAATGTGATTTTTGGATTCAGCTCATCAAAATTACCATACAACAGTTGAAAAACCCCAGACAATTTTCTTTTGGCTGTTGACCCCAGTGTAATCAGTAATAATGTTCAGAATATCTACTGACTGATGCAATATTTTTCTGGGTATTCTTTGATACAGAATATCATAATGTACTATTTGCTTTGTAGAGTAGTCTGGGGATAGAGGGAGTTCTGCTCTCCTTTAGACAGAAACAGTTTATCATTGGTCTCCATATGCACACGTACTTCCATCAAAAGTTTGACCCGAGCTCCAAAACTAAAATTCAGAATTGGTATTCAAAAGACCTCCAAGAGAATGAATTTACAGCTAACCAGCTCCCGGTATCCAAAAAAAGAAAAAAAAGAAGACTGGAGAATTAAGGACGTTTGCAGGCTGGCATTTAGCTCACTCTGACTCGTTTAAAGATAAAAGCTAATGTCATTAGAGAATATCAGCCTTAGTGAGCCAGTGTTTAACAAAAGGATTCGTACTGTTCAATATTTTTTATCTGTTTTCATCTCTATAGCACCATTCTATCCAATGCTACCAGTGGGAGAAATATCAAAAGAAAAATAATCAGGATGTTTTCACCTCTGAGGTGTGAACTGCTCTCCAGTGAGTTTTAACTCATGTACATCTCCCCCGTCGTGTAGGAGGAAACTCCTTTTTAATGATCTGAAACCAGCTACTTCAGATTAGAACTGGGGTTTTTATTGCCATTTCTGACAGAACTTTATCACACTCCAAGTTCCTTGTTAGTACCTTTGTGGTTCTGGACTACTTCATCCAACAAAGACCCTGTAAATGTGTGAGTTTGTCGCTTGTACAAGACAAAAATGTGCAAAATTATTGAAATTGGATTATTTTTCACCAAAAATATTACAGCCACGTAGTAACACATTGAACCTTCCCTCACACATGGCACAGCTGTGCTATGTCTTCTACCATTTGTGGGTAATTTTACTGTTCATTTCAGTCTTACCTGAAAGTTACCTTTTTTAAACCCTTTCACACGTTGAAGGATATTGATCTTGTTTCCCCATTTGTTGAGTTTTTGTTTTTTCTGATGGGGGCCCGATGTCTCGCTTTTGAGATCATTCCGTCTACTGCTTGTTACCAGACTGGTTCTAATTAATGATTGATGATTATACGGGCTGTGTCTGAATAAATCAACGTTTCCTTGGTGCAGCTAGTAAAACTGAACTCACCAACAAAACCGTCAAGTTACAATTTTACAGTCTTCAAACGAGAGGTTCTACTAGTCATTTTTTAGTCATGATCTAGTTTTACTCGTCAATTTTTTTTTAATGATAGTGAGGACATATTCAGTAATACTTCATTTTCATTCGTTTTGATTTTCAATCCGAACAAGTTGAATAGGAAGTCCACATTGTGCCCTCACACATTAAGCACATGAACACAGTGACTGAAACCACTGGCTGTGGCACATATGACTGCATCCGACCAATTAAAATATGAACAGTTATCCTGCTGTGGCCTGAATATGGTCTGAACGCGCCGCCTCACAACCAGTCCGTCTTCACTGGCAGCAGCTCTTACTTTTTCTTCCTCGTTTTTTTTGGAAGATTTTATATCCTTCCAATTACAGCTCTAAAACAAATGAAAATTGGTTATCTTTTTATAGATTATGTTCAAATAAAACTAGCTTCTTTGTTCCTACCAAAAAGAGCTACATCTATTTCCACAAAAAAAAACCACACATGACCACAGGGTACCTCCTGCTGTGCTGTGGGCTCTGAGCTATTCCCGAGCAGCAGACATGAAAACACCTTGTTCTCTGTGATCCTCCACTTCTGTTTCTGTTGGAATCACGTTTTAAAGCCAATCATTTTCCTCAAAGAAATTCCAGTTGGCCCCTCGGCACCAACCACCAATAGTCGGGGGACTTGACAAAAACCAGCCCGGCACATTACAACATCAAATACGGAGAGTTATCTCTGTGTAAGCCCGAGGTTTTTGTTTGTTTTTTTTTACCACCAACGCTGTTCGGAAGAGAGGCAGTGTGACCGAAGAGGCTCCAAAACGACCGTAAAGCTTTGGTTGAGGTCCAACAGAACCCTCAGTGCTTTGTTCTGTGGAGAAGTGGAAGGTGCTCTCGTGGTTGCGGCTCTCTCTGTATCTGAACAATTATACGTTTCCCTTTTTTTCTTCTTCAAGGTCTCATAGAGATGAGAGTTGGAGATTTCCCTTCATGCAAAAAAAAAATATATATATGTTGACTTCTATGAATTTAGATTCATATGCAAGGATGGAAGAACAACATTCTGCCCAAGAGGCTCATCCAGCAGAAGTTTCATGTTTCTTATTTTGGTCCTTTAACATAAACACGACTGCAGGAGCTGATTAACAGGAGAATTTGTACTTTCGTACTCGGCCAGATATGAGAAATGGTCAGTAAAATGTTCAGTTTTACCTCTGGATGTCTTCCATATGATTTTTTAAAGTAGTGAGTAAACGCTTTTGTCGAAAAAAAAAACAAAAAATCAACAATTTTAAAAATACTAAAGACAGTTTTGTTCACAACATGAAGCTTCCAAGTATTTTTATAAACTCAGATCATTTTGTGTGTCTCCAACTTTTCAACCCTGCCTTCAACTTTAGTGTTTTTAAAAAAAAATTAATTCTTTATTTTGTTCCAGGCGTTAAGCTCAGGATCGAATCCACAGCAATCAATATAACTCAAAAACACGGCAAAACACTTGATTTCTGTGTCTCAGGCTCACGGGCCAAAAAGGAAAAAAAAAAAGTTGTGTTTTCTCACAAAGACTATCTCAAAAGAAACAACAAAAGCGCAAATGGAGAACCATGTTAAACTCGCCAGAATATTTGTAGCTTTAAAATGCAGCCCTGAGCTCTTTTTAGCTTCAACAAACAAAGTGTACGAAATCAAAGGGACTGAAAGATGAATCCAAAACATTCTTCTTAGGTCTTGGTTATAAAATATATATATTCATATAATAATTGATTCTTCAACTGGGTTATGAAGCTTTTAGTGTTGACTCTAAATCTTTTTAAAAATGTCTTTGTCAGCGATTGCTCGCGGTTCCATGTTGGCCAGAACAAACGTTTCCAGATCCGTACAGCAGCAGCAGCGGTGGCAGGAGATTCAAACTCCTCTCTCCAGAGTGATTTCTCCGCCTGATTAACAACTTTCTCTCATCTATCTTCTGAATTACTAATTGCGTAGATAATTAGCAGAAAGTGATTCATGAGGCGGGAACATGTAAAAGCAACATTGCGTCGGTTCTGTGCAGTAACTGTGAGCAGATTAACACAAACACAGTTTTCTTTTTCTTGTTCTAGAGTTACTCATCTCATTTGACCCTTAGTTTCCATCTCATTTAGAAAACAATAGGGGTGCTGTGGTGGCACAAGGGTTAAGCACAACCCACATATGGAGGCCTTAGTCCCCACTTTCCTGTCAATTCACTATCAAATAAAGGCCACTAGAGCCAATAAAACCTTTAAGAAAAAGCAGTAATCAGTCTGAGCCAAGAGCTCATGTAACACAAAGTCTTCAGTGTCAGAAGTGGTTTTTTAAACTGAAATTCATGCGAATGGAAGGAAGTGAATACATTAAATCAGTAATTCTGTTAAGAACGAATCGAAGCCATCTGACCTGAACTTGTTTCTACCCCAGAATGGATCCAAACACACTGAAATCTGTGGAACCAGCAGGGACAATAAACACATTTCGCCACTCAAAGCTCATTGTATTAATTCTTTTTTTTCCTCCCCCTCTCCTCCTTCCTGGCCTCCGATCTATAGTGTTCATGGTGTCAACTAAATCAATTCTACTCATTTCTGTTTCATGGAAGGTGATTTATTCTGTGTTAAGTATCGGCTTCTCCCTCCTCCATTTCCTGTGAAATTGCCCCCCATTTGTCAGTGATAAAGACTCGGAGACTTGAGACGTATCGCATTTTCTTCCCCCCTGCCTTCCACGCGCTCCCTCTATTACGCTCCCCCTCATTGTCTGAGCTGACACGTCGGGCTGAGCGGCTTTCATCAGATAGTTTTATCTCAGAGAACATGACGCCGACACTGTGGGGAGAATAAACAAAGCCTGGGCAGCACATGGAAATGTGAGCCATGACAGCATTTTAAATATGGAGCAGGAAAGTCTTGAATACTGGATGTTAATTAAATCTTTCTATTAGACTTACATGAACTCAGATTTAATATGTCTCTTATGTTTATTCTTGAGGATTTAGCCTTTAGAAAATGTTGGGAGTTTTTTTTCACTTCCCATCTCCAATGTAATATTTGAGCTTTACATAATGTGATTTTTTTTTTTGTCTTTAACATAATGGATCTTTTTAGTTTCTTTCAGTAAAAACAGGGTCATAATGCTGAGGCACAACTGAAAAAACCTGAAAAAATCAAAGCCTGACTCGGCATAGAGATAAAACACGACTTCTTTGATAAAATGTCTAATATTTTTCCTATGCTGTCCTTTTCCTCCAAAGCCCACCAGTATTTAAATTTTTTTTTTAAATCCCCCCCCAAAAAACATAAAAATGGAGCAGTTATTCTTCAACCATTTTAGTTTCATGATGCCTGATTAAATTTAATTATAAGGCACATTTAAAAATAACAGTTGACCAAAGTGCTGTACAACAAAAAATATATGACAAAGGTATCCTGGCAACAAAGTTACAGTATCTAGTTGATTTTATATCATGTTTGAAATCCAACATAAAAACTTTTTTTTTAATATTAAGTTAGCAAAAGTCTAGTAAAAGAGGTTCTCCTCTGTTTGCCTTTTCTCTTGGCCTGATCTCAGCGATCTAGTGTGGATGTAGGAGATGAAATACCTGTCCAATTACCTGATCTTCAACCCCACATCTTTAGTGACTTTGAGGAAATGAGCTGCTTTTCTTCTCCCGCTCATCTTTATGTTATTTGCTTTGGGATGACGCCAAACAAATGTTCCAGGATCATCTCCACGATTTAAACCTTCTTTAATCCAATCATCCTCAGTATATGGCTGATTCTCTTTATTCTTTAAGCATGTTTTATTTTCACTCCAATTGCTTCAAGATTTCTGTCATGAACATTGTGTTATGCTTTTGTTTATTGAGCTGCCAGGACATAATCCATTTGTTTGGACTTGGTTTAAATGTTAGAACAGTTTTACAGGAAACACCCAGGAGCTTTTTTCACACTCTGTGTTTACTTTGTTAAATTAATTTTAGAATCATTCTGTTTTGGCATGTTTTCTATCAGCTATAGTTGGTCTTTGAAGTGTGCAAGCTCTCCGTCAACTGCAGACTCCGCTACAGGTTTAGACTTGTACAGGTTTTTCTTTTAGAAATGCATATTGCAGCGTTATTTACATTACATTTTTGCACTAGATGAACCAAATCAAGATTTATTGTCAATTCTCCTGTGCATACAGTCATAGTGCAGCAAAATGAAAGAGCGTTTCTCCAGGGTCAGTAATTTAAAAACTCATATGAAGTGTCTAAACGAAAAGTCATTAATTCCAACTTAGATTTATATATATATATATATATATATATATATATATATATTCTTTTACATAGCAGAAACTTTCAGCTGATAAATATATTTTTCCTTAAGTTCTCAAGTGAATAATCTAACGACTGATAATAACTTGATGTGAAAAGAAAGGAAAAACATAAGCTTTTTTTTTTTTCATGAGTTTTACATTTCTGCCTGAGGCTGTGTGTTTCAACCTGCAGGCATACACACTCACTAACACAACATGAACGCAAACATTACATTTTGGCTTATGAGGAAAATAATGTGAGAAAGCCTTCCACACATTTACCAACACAACTTTATTTAACCAGATTTAGTGACCGAAAACATTTACCTTAAGTATAGCAGATGAAAACAACCCCGTGTGAACACAGGTTTGGCTCTACAGGTTTGTATTTATTGATAATGCCAGTTCTGGAACCTGGTCTTAATTCCCCACCAGTCCAGTGGATCAATTCAAACCATGGTATTTTATGGTCTTGTCTGAACTGGGCAACAGTTTAATTTATTTACAAAGATGTTCCAACTAAACCCTCTCAAATGTTGCTTAAATATTTTTGACATTCTTTACTTCTCTCTATGATAAATTGCTAGCACCTGGGTTGATGGTCTTTACCAGATTGTACAAGTATCTTCTTCTGTTTGGCAAATGACTCAGTAGCAGCACCACCTGGTGGTAGACGAAAAATGTTACAGGCAGCCGAAAATAAAAACAATGCAAGCTTTACTTAGTCTTATGGAATGATGACCGTTTAAAGATTTGACATTCAAACTCAGTAAAACTGAACATTTCTGAGAAACTGAGTTTCTGAGTTGCAGTAAAAGCACAATTGATAGGATCTGGATTTTGGTTTAACATTAAAAACGGTTCATAATTCCCCTCGGTTTAGTAACAATTCATCTATAAAACGTTTTAGAGTTATGCAGACACTGTAATCTCAAATTCTGAATAAAATCCTATCTGGATCCTGATTCAATATTTTGAAAAACAATACTTTTTTCTGTGCTTGTTGCTCATTTCTGATATTGGTGAAGTTGTGTAGTATAACACTTTTACTCATTTAAAAAGAATCTGATTTGTATCTAATCCGTGTCTATTTGTAACAATTAAAACAGCCTTTAAGACACAAACCATTCAAATAAAGTGGTAAACAGAGCTAACTTGGACTGATACCTGCTGCGTTTTAGGAGACTTCCAATTTCCCTTGTATCATCTCCGCTTGTCTGATGAAATATATGCCTTCCTAAACATCCTCCTGAGAAAGATGTCACATGTCAAATATGATGCTCCTAGATGTGTCTCTGTCCTTGTTTTCAGAGGTTTCTGTGCGTCTGTTCAACAAACAAGTATTGAAAGTGGTATCGTACCTTGCTGAGGACAGAATAAATCCATTTTAATGCCTGTAGCCTCACCTCCAGAGGAGCTGAAGCCTTGAAAAAGATTGATTTAACTGATTCACGTATTTTTTGGGGGGTTTTTTGCCTCCGATATCTTAGCAGAAGAAGTGTAGGTACATGTTAATTTTAAAATATTTTGTGTTTTGTAACTTCTTATATTGTGGTCCATTAAAGGAGTGTTGGGCACTGTTGAAATTTTGATGAGTTCACACAAAGATCCAACCCTTGTTTTATTTTATCCTTACTGTTCTGTTCATTTTCTCAGTTGTTTTTGTCCAAGAATGTATTCTATGGTAGGCATCAAACAATAAAGTCAAATGTAAAAGAAAGAAGTGGTGCTAAAAAGCTATAAATTCCTTCTTCATCTCTGTAATATTACAATTTGTTCTACTGATTTGGTATAATCTGTTGGTTATCTGCAGCTCTTTGAACATAAATCTTTTGATTAAATGAGAGCAGAAGAAAGGGGCGAGAGTTGATGAAACACAACATAAGAGATGCATGCTAACTTTAAAAAAAATTAACTGAAAATAAATGGAGAAATGTCTCAAGGAAGATGAAAAGAATTTGGCAAAACCTGAAATGAGGATTAAAGTGAAAAAGGAGGCAAAAGAATAAGCCGCTGACATAGACCAGGAAAAGTAGTCGATGTCATGGTCGCGCGGTGAGACGGGAACATCAAACAGCTCCTGTCAAAAGCCCATTTCTACTTAAGCCACTGCCGCAAAACACTTGCATTATATCCTGAATCTAAAAAGGAAATCGGTGGCTCCATGTGACACACAAAGGTTAGAAGCTGTGAGACGGATGGAGGGAATGGCGCAGACCCTCTGCAAGGAATTCAAACACAGATAATTTCCTGTCCAAGCCTGGTGTCAATTAAACTTTAGGACTTCTCGCTTGTTCAGACACTGGAATAAGAACCTATATTTTTTCCACCCTTGCCTTTTGTTCCGCTTTAGTGTGAGGAAAGCTAAACTAAACCTAATTTTGTATTGAAATAATTTAAAATAACTTTACACACAGAGAAATGGATTGTCAACCAATTCATCTAACCAATTTTTTGGTTAGATTTGTGTGGAACAGTTGCTTTGTTAGTATTCAAAGCTACTATATCTTAAAAATCTTACTTTATCCCTTGGGGAAAAAGGTTAAAAAGGACACAAAGTTACAACAGAATAATGTACTAAAGCCATCAGCGAATAATGTATAATCTTATTGATTCTGCTAAAACTCATACTAAAAAGCCAACGCCTCTGCCAGGTAAAACAATAAAAATAGAACAAAGATTTAAATGTATTAGAAAAACAAAACTTTTTTTTTTCTCAATGAATAATCTAATGGCTAACCCTTGGGATTGAGGTAAAAGGCTCTTAGCTGGCATACTTGCACAATAACAGGGGAATATAATAGCCTTCCCATGTTTTTACCCCCTTTATGTCCTGTAAAGGTCAGTAAGAGACTGTTACATGCTTTTGAATGTCTCTTTAACATCTGCATTGTCGACAAACAAGCAGCACAGGGCGGACCATTGACTCCGAACAAAGTCAGGAAAGTTTAGTGCTTCGCAGAAATCGTTTCCGCTCGCCGTCCTGCTTGAACAAAGCCACACAAAGAGGGCCTGTCTCGTTCAGCATTCTTCTTCCCTGCTGGAGCTCAGGTAATTTCATTTTCCCCAAAGCACCTCATTCAATAGATTCCCCTCCAAACTGTTATTTGTGATTATTACAGGGCTGTATCCGTTTGGGAATGATAGTTACTGGACCAGGAAATCGACTGTTCCAGGCACTTCTTTCTTTCTCTGTCAGGACCGACGCCCGCTGGATCGATGCGCCTCTCTGTGCTGTAATTTTTGTTGAACTGCTTCCCATTTGGACCCTCGCTGTGTCCTCCGCTCGGCACAGAAGCCTCTTCCTCTCATTTGGCGTTTCATTGTGCGCCGACAGCGCTATATGCGTCTGACGTGAATCCTGTCGTGGTAATTCTCTAAGAAGCCAATTAAACTTGCAGATCTTTCTGTTTAAACTGCTGAGGTACGCAGGGAGGGGTGAGGGATCTGGACATCTCACCATTCATCTCAGAAACTTTCTGGAACTTAAAGGCGATAACCTCCATCCTGTCAGGTGCTGAAACTTCCCAAGAACCCATCAAAGATTAGTTTTATGCTGTCAGAATGAGTTTGTGAGACATGTTCCTGAAACCTCCGGCAACTTTGAAACTCAGACCCCCTTTCCGGTGAATCATTGGAGCTATTTGGGCAGCTGTGGGGGCTTAGCGGGATGAGAGTTGTACTTTAAATCTACTTTCCCGGCTGTCATACTACTCCGAGCTTCCAGATTCATGTTCACGTTTCTCCAAGTAACATAGAAATAGTTGGTTTTCCTCCATGCTGCTCCCAGTCCGATACCATCAGGAGAAGTTCCGGGTTGGAAATTGAAACCCGCAGCAAACCTGCTGCGGCGAGCCTGCAGGGTCCACAAGCCAGATGAGATGAAAGCGAACGATTCAATTATCTGATACTATTATCTGCACCGATGCTGACATGTGACTTTAGAGTCAGCTTCCCTGTCTTGAGCTAAAGGCATGACAGTTTACCTGTTGCTCATTAACAAGGAATGAGATGGGAAATTTTAATCTGAAAGATATCTGCCAGCAAAGATTTGGTGGTTTAAAACAGTCGAGGGCTTTGTTTACGATACGTGTTGCATACTCCCACGTAATAATTTGATTAAATCCTGCCTGGAAGCTGAAGGAAAGTCTAGATAAAAATGTGATGTTGCTTATTTTCCCCCTCCTGCCTAAAAAAGGCTGCAGTGAGTCAGTTCTGTCCTCAGATGTCATGAATTCTAGTCAATCACTTGTTTACCTCAAATATGAAGGATTGTATATAAGTTGCATAACCATTCCTCTGTTTGCAAAATACTATTTAAAAAAAAGCAGTAGTTTCGTTGTTATTTTGCACCTTCACCTTCCAGCGTTATGTTAGAAACCCCATAGCTGCACCCTCAAAATACCCATTTATCAGTCAGTGGGTCCATGAGGACACAGGTGTCGCTATAAAGTTTAAAATTACAGTATATAACTTTTACTCAAATATGTTTTTTACATAATTGTTCAAACTGTCACCATGTTGACCGTCTAATACGAGACAGATAATCTGTGAAAAGATTGAGCTCCTCCACCTCCTGCCAGGGCTACTATTGCCGTCTGAAGACATGTGCATGTATTTGCTGCTAGATGTGCTAATGGCGGAGAAACAACTTAAGGTTCTAGGAGAATCGTTTATCCGCCTTCATCTGTGACCATTCTAACATACATTCGCGGCAGACTCCGTTATGGTGAGCCAGCTGTAGCGTAGGTTGCGAGCGGTGTGTACATCAAGATGATTGACAGCGGTAAGACCCTCCTCCTGGCATTGTTTGGTTGTTTGGAAGGAGCTGTGTTAGCACAGCGAGGAGGCAGAGGAGCTGATGTTTTTTCACAGATTACCTGATGTATATTATACTGTCATTAACAAATATGGACAAAACTTTTTTTTTTTTATATAAAAGTTACATACTGCAGCTTTAATGAGTTAAACTGACTTCACTGGTGCTTCATCTGTTTTCAGTTTATGGTCCATGCCAGGTACCTGGCCTACTGAGCATTCATATCAATTTCCAAATCCTTTGAAGGAGACAGTTTTGTTCAGTGTTGACAGTTCTGAAAATCGTGTACTGACCATCTGGGTTTCTGTCCTACAACTTGTTACTTTGGCCCCAGCAGCTGTTTAGAAATGGCTTCATAAGAGTTTATCAGCTCAACTCTAGGAGTTGGGAACTCAAAGCAATCGCGACCACTAACTGGAAGTTTTCATTTGTGAGGTTAAACAGAGTAAGTGATTTAGTGGAATAACTTCTGCGGATTTAAAAAATTAATTGCACTGTTTGTTGCATATTTATTAAACCCTGGAAACAGAACAGTTCAAACACAGCAACTGTGGTTATTATCTTTTTGCTCTGCCATCAAAGAAGGATTTCTTTTTTCCACATTTTTTGTTGTTGACATAATCCTTTACTCCTTCGATGTGTTTCCAGTTGGGCTTGCATTTGTTGGGTTGTTTCATCTGTGGATGGAGCAGCAGGAGGCCTGATGAAAACCAGGTCTCAACAGAAAGCTTTTTTTTTGTACATCTGTCTTTTCATATTCCTCTGGTGACTGTCTGATTTTATTTAATTTTTTTCCATTTTCTCTGTCCATCTTCCTCTGAGCACTCCGCTTCATCTTCACTTATGATTTCAGGCCTTAAGAGGCTCTCTTAGATGGAAAGCAGCTCTGTCATGTGTTATGCTCTGCTGGAAATTGCCTCCATGGTAATTTTCTAACTCGCCTAACTCAAGTGTGAGGCCTCCATCATTCTCATGTACATGTAGATGCTGATCACAGACGAGGCTCATAATCGCTTATACCATAAATGTGCTGTGTTAATAGCCACCGATCTGGAGTTATTCCCATCAGATTTATTTATTTTTTTTCTTTTACGGGAATTACTTCGGTGCAGATGAATCATTTCAGCCAAATGAATCGTTCCTCATGTCTAGATTGATGTTGTTATTCTATGCTGCCTAAAATAGATTGTAGACAGATGGTTGTTGAGTGCAAGTTTGACTAATTTGGAACAATTCAGTCTTTCTAATGAGCTCACAAAGGACTAATAAATGTTTCTAATTTCTTAATATAGAATTCAAGACAAGTCAAAGAATTACTTTATTCACGTATTGGGTTTAGAAATTGAATTCATGGTTTTGACGGTCGTTTTGTTGCGCCGCTGTTGCTCGTCTTCCTGAGGGCATGCCGCGTTTTTCTTTTCACTCCTCCTTTCGGTTTTCATGCTTTAACGTCCAGGCAGAAAATCACATTGTGGGCTTTCTTCCTCGGTTGCCACGGTAACGCCGAGCATCACTTCGAGCAACCTTAATAACATTCCTGGTGAAGTAAAATGGTATCCTCTCCTGCCTCTTTTTCCACCTCCTGTTTTGATAGTTTCTGGACATTTCTTCCTCTGGCCTCTGGTGTTCTTTAATGTCTTTGTTTCCTGTTTACCTCTAATTTTCTTTTCATTTTTCCGCTGCTCTCATGTTGTGTTATTCTTGTTTAGAACATCTCCCTTTTCATATCTGTATTTAATTCTGAGCGGAAAACCGCTAACCAGAGGAAATGACTTTGCGAAGGCTCGTTAGTTTTATGAGTCCTATGAAATCTGTTGACTTTAACCAAATCATGTCAACATTTGAATTCTACAGACACAAACACGCTGAGATGAAGAGTGGACTAAAATATTTTTTTTTAAAGTAAGAGCTGAGTTACAATAGTGAAATGATTTAAAATTCTCTTAGAGAAAGTTGTTAACATTGACAGTGGAGGGATCTCTTCAGAAGCATTAGTGGATAAACTAATAAGTTGTTGAACTGAATTGAGCAAAGTTTAAATTGCATCGCAATAACAAATTCAAAACGTTCACGCGAAATATTTTTATCCTGTTCAGGTTGTTTTCCTGTGGTTCTAACAAATGTCACCTCAAGATGCTTTGCAGTAGAAACCCAGCCATCTAGCGTCCATCGCTACTTCTCAAATAATTAGAAATTACAGGAAGTAAACAGGTGAATATGATCTTAAATATGTTGTCTCATTGATATAGATATCAATGAGACAACTTGTATGAAAAGGACAAAGGAAAAGAAACAAAGATTATGACAAAATATCAAATTTTGTCATAATCAGATTTTTTTTAGATGCACCTGTAGAACCCAATAGAGTCCAAATTCAGTTCAGGTTGTCTATTTGGTTAGACAAATTGGATAAAACTACATTTAGTCCAACAGTGATATTGCTCGGCTATCATAAAAGTGGCAACTTTTTCAGCTCCTTAAAAACTCTTCATCTGGTATTACTTAGAGCCCTCTAATGTAGCTATTATGACTGGTTTGAGTTTTCACAAACATTTTAATTTTAATTGTTTTGTTTCCCTTGACCAAAAATAAACTTACTGTAATTTAACATTTTCATCAAAATTCTAATTAAACATCATTTAATATCAAAAAACATGAAAAGGACATGAATACTAATGTTCACGTAAGCACAAAATAATCACATAAAAGCCCCGAACAGGTCTTAATGGCAATTCTGGGCAGACTGTAAGACTGGACAGATTGCACTAAACACTAGTTGTTTATGGACTCATATTACAGGTGCAACATTTTGCTCACTTCACCTTCAGGAAATGTTTGAAATTAGTTTTTCAGCACATCATATCAATTTCTGATTTTCCCACAATTAATTGTGGGTGAGCTGATGCTGCTGTCTTGTTTCTCATCCTGTTAACAGTGTGACTATGAATACAGTCCAGTTGCTAATCACCAATGAAATGTCGGAACAGCTCAACCTTTCGATTTTACCTTCAGCAATTTTAAATTCTGTGTTGCAATACAACTTTTGCGCAGGAAAAAAAATCCAGATTTATCATATGCAGTTTTTAATTTTTTCCCCCCACACATAAAGTTTAATTCTTCTTTTAAATCGAAAAGAAACTGCAATCATCCAACGTTTGTGAGGATTTTAGATTATTAAAAAAACAGCAGCGAGGAATAGAAAGTCTCAGAGCAGAGTAATGGGGCTGTCAGCACAGGCGCTTATTAAAACAGACTGAAAATTAGCAGTGTAATTTTAGAATCATGTAACTTTGTTCTCAGTGATCCAGCCAACAGTCCGCTGTGTGGGTAATTATATCTGACAAGCTTGCACACAAAGAATGAGGGATAATTGGCTTTATGGATGGCTCATTGTCCTCAGCGTCGGCGCGTAGTTCATCCACCATGAAGTTCTGCGAGAGCGATGAAAACAAAATGACATCCAACAATAATATCGCATCTATTACACATTCATAGCAAAAGCAACACTTTTACTATGACGGCAGTATTCTTTATGTTAGAATTTTACTGATGCTTTTCCAGGTTTTGTCAGAGTTGGTCCAAAATTGCACTGAGGCCCAGAGCAGAATTTATTTTGCGGCTAACCTCAAGTTAAGCTCGCCAACCGCTGCTGCCCCTATGTTGGTATCGCCCTCAAACTCATTCTCACCTAGTGCAAACATTGGTTTATAAGATAGTATTATCATGAAGCGCTATAACATTACTGACGATGGAAACGTTTAACAAGAAGTATTTTTGTTTTCATCCATCTATGATTAGCTGTTAACGGTTTTCTCTTCTAATGTCCTTATGCATCTGAACATATGATGCAGTGTTTTACTAAGACACTGACAAATCAGTGTCAGTTGTAATCAAAAATTTTAATTCTCGGCCTATATCTAACATGAAACAAGCTGGAGGTTCATCCTCCAGCAGGGCAACAATACAGGGCACATACAGCCAGCGATACGATGGAATAGTTCAAATTAAAACATAATTTTGTCCAGTCAAAGTCCAGGCCTAAACCCAACTCACAGTATGTGAGTTGGGTTTGGATTGATTGGACTTGAGTCCAATCAATCCAACTGAACTAGTTTGAAAAGATGGTACAAAAATATATATATACCCTGAAAGACTTGCAGTTTTACTTTCACGTAAAGGCCGTAAAATACAGTTAAGTTTGGAGCTCTAATGCAAAAGAAAAAAAGAAAAAGAAAATTGATAAGGTTGGAATACGTTTTTTGATACTGTGTGTACAGTGGCCGAAACATCTCTCTAGATTTTAGAGATCATTTTTGTGGTAGTTGATCCTGAGTCAGGCCCACAATGGGATTAATCACAATGGGATTAAGAGCAAGCTACGCTGCACTACCACCACAACACATCTGAATGTTGTTGCCAGCCAGTCAATATGGTTTCTGCTCCAGGATGTTTCCTTTAGCTGGTCAAAGTCCTGATGGATGTGGCAGATTTCTGCACCTAAACCATCAGATTCAACCTTGCAGTGGAAGAAGCATCTTTCTTATTATTTTATCAACTTACCTACAGCTTGAGAAGAGGTGAAGGAGAAAAGGACTGATCATGTCAATATTTATAACCCAGGGGCATTCCTTGGAAAATGCAGGTCAAAGGAATTGACCTGCAAACTGCACAATCTGTGTTCTTCACTGCACTGTTAGTCACTGATAACAAGGCACAGCACTAAAAGCAGAAGTGATTCTTTTAGGACCGACTCTATGAAGCTATATTCCAAATCTGCTTTCACATCCCCCCCCTTGTCTCTGCTAATAAAAATGCCTGACCTTTTTCTTTGACACCCGAGAGGAATCATCAAGTGGACCTACACGAAACTTGTTAGCAGCAAAACCCAAAGTGAAACTGTTCCCTCCTAATCCCTTCATCTTTTTCCTGGTCACCTCTTCACTGCTCCGGTCCTCCTTCCCTCCACAGGGGCACCATAGTTCCTCTCTGGCTGCCTCTAATTGACAGCGGACCATTAAAAACCCATCGGAGATGTTTCCCTCTCGACGTTTACGACATTAGCCAGAAAAAAAAAATGCTCTTTATTCCTTCGCACTTCAAACTAGTTGACCAGGTGAGGTGGGGAAGAGGAAAGTTTAGTCCATGTTTGTTCTTATTGGATACCGATTGCTCTTTTAATGACCAATAAAATAACCGAGTGGCTTAGTGTTTGGTTTTTGTGACCGGCGAGATTAAAGTTTTCTTAATCTGCGCCAGTGATGAGATGTTGCTTTCGCAATAATGTGACATACCGACAGCAGCAGAAGGTTACGTTTCAAGAAAAGTAGTGTTGTTTTGGCCCGACTTCCCAGATTACTAAATTATTTGCAGTCTCTATTTTTTTCAGATATGTTTGGATTTGAAAAGTAGAACCGTTACACAGCATGAACTGCTGCAGACGTGTGTGCAGTGCAGATGGCATGTGTTTGTAACATGCTGTCAAAGGGAATGTGATGCCCAAAGTTGAAACCATTTAATTTTAACCAGGTCATGAAGAAGGTTTTGCTTTACCCAGCGGAGGATCACCTTGATGTGAAGAATGTCTGCACTTGCCAGTCTGGACTCAAGGTTTGGACTATTTGGTGCAACATGACATTGCTTAAATCTTTGTGTGTATTGATGTACTCATTATTTCCAATTGAGTACCACTTTGAAGATATTTTTAATGTGACAAATGTTTGCAGTTTAATTTTTTTTCCAACCTCATGACTGGTCCAGAAGTCAACAAATTCACATCTGACAATTCTGCCCAAAAGTTTTTCGTGATTATTATTTTATTTTTTTTGTCATCATCTGCATGATTTTCTTCTCAGAAGTACATAATGCGAAGGCAAGAAAAAGACTCAACATGCAGCAGATGAAGTGAAAGGTTATAGTCTTCATGTAGGGAGAAGTTACACTGGTTGCCATTGTACCCCAAACAAAGGATGAGCTTCTAAGAGGTCCACCTTGACAATAAGTATCCAAATGAAACATCGATGCCATGTTTTCATGGATGTATTGAACCTCTCAGACTTCAATTAAAGTGAGCTGTAAAATGTCCTGCTGCTGTCAGACTTAAAAAATCATTGCCCCAAAAATCTAAAAACAAAACTTTCGTATTTCTTAGACTTCATACAAGCTTTTCTTTTTCCTTCTCTTCACTGTTGGCTTCAGCAAGTTCAGAAAACAGACTCTTTTTTTTTTTTTGGCTGTTTTGTTTTGCTTTCCAGCATCAGAATTCAAACTCCTCGACCAACTTTCTTGTTTTTATTTTTTGCTTTCACGCATTGTTCTGTTCGGCCTCGTTTCACACAGCCCTCCATCAATAGAGCCGACATTGATTCAGCAAAAGCAGCATCATAGAGGCGAGCAGCTTTGCTCTGTCAATAGTTATGTGAGGTTTTTCTCCCTCTTTCTTTTTTCATTTTTCCTTTTTTTTTTTTAGCTCTTTGCATCTTTTCTCTAATGCACCTGAGTGCCTCGCTGAACAGCTACTTGGATCATTTGGGCCACAAAAGCCATTCTTGAAGAATCCATTCACTCTCTTTGTCGGTCTTGTGAGGGCTTTGTGTGTTGCTGAAAAGATAGAGGGACTGGGGGGGACTGGAAAAAGGAACGTGATGTTCATCACTTATTGTTTTTGAGACAAAATACAACTCTGGATCCATTGCCATTCCGAACTTTACAAATTGGCCTCATTTTGGCTTCATGACTCTCCTCTGAAGAAGTTTCCAGCCTCCCGAGAGCCGAGGTGCCGTCTTGCTGCAGCTCTGACTGTTAATATGCAGAAATCGATTGCCAGGACGATTTGATGAGCTCAGACCTGAGAGAAGTGCAGCAGGAAAGGGAGGAGACAATGATCACTGGAGGTCAAAGATTTGAGATTGGAAGCTGCTAAAATAAGTTGGGTTTTTTTTTTACTTCTTTTACATGAAGACAGAAAAAAATTTGCAATGACTGTAACTGGAGAGGCAACAGTACTACACGTATTGCTTTTTACAACGGCGCCGTAGAACTTTGACTCCCTTACAGTGTACAGATAAGCTGGTTTGGAATATACCAAACATGAATGAATACCTTTAGTAAAGGTTGTGGTCATTTTCAAAGACAATAATCACAGTTTGCTCACTTCTTTGTCTCATCTGGCTTTTTGAGAAATGAACACAGGTCCTTGGAGAGTTTCGTGACACAAATCAAATTTTTTAATTCAATTTGAGCCAACTTTGGCTCTTCAGCATTAGGTTAGGTCAAGCTTGGTATGTCATTCTTAAGGAAGCTTTAACCTAACTCTTCATCCATGACAGCTTCCTTCAGTATAACAGCTTCCCCTGTGCTAAAGTAAATGTAGCTGATCAGTGCATTTGTATTTTATATAAGAATTTAAATTATTATTATTATTATTATTATTATTTTACATAAAATTAGCATGGATCTGTTTCCACTTCTGCCATAAACCCCACTAAAGCTGTCATGTATTAACACTATTTTTGTTCAATTTTAGACACATAATCTGTCCAAATCTATTTTGCTCCATAAAATCTCTACAGCAGGTAGCGGGAACTTAAAAATTAAACTTCAATCATAAAAAAAATTACAATTCTGTGAGTAAAAGTGTTGCAAACAAACTTGAACAAAGTTGATCCAGACTTGATTCTGCTCTCCCTCATGTGTTTCTCAGTCTGACCTGTCTTTCTTTTGGGCCTCCAGGCCCTGACTCAGCACAAACCGACACACACAATTAGCTCTGTTTAAGATAATCGTGATGTTTGCACACTTATAAATAAATACACTGGATTGGAGTCGATGTTGCTTTACTAGTCAAGGCATACAAAATGCTTCTCATACAGCAATGCAGGGTTACAATCCGTCTCTGGATGTTATCTGCTCTCCACTACAACATGTCCACTTGGATACTCAGTCTTTTCTCTGGTGTGTTCACTGACAGTACTGCTGTATACATTACAGTAATCATGAATTGGGAAAATGTATAGGGGAACATGAATACGTATTCATGTAGGATTGACTCAGAACGCTAGGAGAGCAAGCTTAGCATCAGCCTGAATTTCTGTGAGAAAAGAATTTAAGTCAGGAATTCTGATAAAACTGAGATTCTGTCTGAATGCAGAATGGCTCTCAGCTGTTCTGCTGCTTTGTGTCTCTGTAGGCTCACAGGTGATGCTGAGCTACTTCCTTTGACCCCTGTCAGTCTGTGGCTTTGCTCTGTAGGAGTAAAAGAGTCTCTTTCCTTGAGGGAAAAAGAACTTTAAAACTCCTCACAGCTCTGTATCAGCTGGGAGGCGCAGAAGGTCGGCTTCTGCAAGTCTGCACCCACTAAACCAAACTTGAAAGCTAAGGTCACGTGACCCAGATCTGGGGGCGCGTGTTGGGTTTTCTTAACCATCTGTCTGCACGGCAGCTTCAGTCGGCTCTGACTTTGAAAAACAAATCTAAAATCCCCAGAGAGGCTGAATAACACACAGATATGACTGATGATTATGTTATTACTGTAACACTCAAGGAGCTGCATTACAACCTTAGCGCCTCTAAGCTAATTTAAGACCATATTTATCTCGATTAGGCACATCCTTGTTCATTATTTCTGATTAAAGATGTACAATTTGAGCCACAAAGTCATGGTAAAATGAAAGGGACATTTATTGTTTTTGTAGAAAATGTTAAGACAAAATTTCTTACGACCTATAGTCAGAAAACAATATTCCTCATGTTATTAATGTCGTCCTTTGTGAAAATGTTATGAAAAATCGAACATTCCCAGCATATTTTACATTTTAATACATTGCTCAGTTGTCAGTATTTTTTAGCCAGTTAGTTGATGACTAAAAAGCCACATGCAGTTCTAACGCTGCAGTTTGCAGATTCCTGACCTGTGTAAACCCTCTGAACGTACTCTGTTATTATATTCTGCTGAGCTCCAGACATTACAGTGAGATCTATGGCACGTTTCTGGGAAAACTATTAAACTGCAGTTTTGGAGGACAATTTATCCCTTGGAACTTGGTAGAAAGTAAAAAGACATGCTAATAAATTTAGTTAAATATTACTTTCAATTTTTTTCCTGAACAAGCTAATGGAAAGTCAGATTTCTGTATTAGGTGTACAAGAGGGCACCAACAAGGGTAGACTCTTCATAATAGCCTGAAGAGTTTACCCTTGAGGAGGAGGCAGAGCTTTGCTGTGCTTCCTCAGTTTACAGTCTTGTCATCCTCATAACATCCACTCAAATTTGTAAAAATAAAAAAAAAATAGTTATGTCACACTTAAAATCCCCCAGATTGCGTTCAAAAGTTTACCTTTCAGAAAGAGCAAAAGAGAGCGATTTCTTTCTTTTCTTTCATTAAGTCAAATCTATAATGGGATGCTATGAACATTCATTATGAGTTTACTTTGTTTATGCTGTTTCTTTCCTTTTATTTATCATTGAGATAAATTAGTGTGATTGCTAATAACATGATGTGTGATTAGGTCCAATATAATCATTCAAATTCCAAATGAAGTGCCAATATTGTGATTGACGGCAATATTTTTTTTTTTTTACAACGCCTGCCTCTCATTCCTCTTTATGAATGCAATTAAGACCCACTGAAAGCAAATTATCCCTTGGATTATTGGTAGATTTATAGACGGATGAGAAATGATGTTTAATTAATGAGACTGATTACATTTTCACTATAAAGCAATCTGCTGTTTACGACGCCATCAAAACTTCTCAGCACAGACTGGATGTCCGACAGCGCATCTGAATTCAGGTAAAACTAACACCACTGAGATTTCTTGTGTCGAAAAGACTTTCTGTTCAAACCAACGCAATCTAATGTTGAGGTAAGTGTTAGAAATCGTTTTGCTCGACGCTCCGTGAGAACAGAGCCTGCTCGCCACAGCCTGCTGCTGCAGCTTTGATAGCCCCGGCCTCCGTCCAGCAGCCACTATGCACAGCTGCCAGTGAGTCACGTCTGCAGTGGCTCAATCCGAGGCCCTCGAGCGCGCAAAGCAGACGTCACATCATTCGCTTCCTCCGGCTGCCAGCAGCGACCGGTTCCTCTCTGGGCCGTTGAAGGAGAGAACATGCCAGCTAATTAGCAAACACACCAACCGCCCGGTTCAACAGCCGCCGTCCTCCGCTCCGCCCCGAGGTCGGAATCTAATCAGTAGCCGCGTCTAGACAGCTGATGTAAAACAGCGTTGTTCCCGTCGACACGAGGGGTTTCCGGTTTCCCCCTGGAGGCCTGAGTTATGGCCCGCTGGAGGTTAATAAGAAACAACCATGCAAACATCGCCCTCCTCTCTCCTCCCTTTCACCTCCTCACTTCATTACCTGCCCAGTCTTCCTTGCCTCTCCTCAGTCTCCTCCAGCGTCTAATTTACGAGCCCAGACTCCGAGTCTGTCCTCCTTTGCTCCCTCCTCGCTCTGTTTGAAACAGCCTCTGGCTTTCCAGCATGTTCCAGGTGAAACAAATTGACTCAGCCGCTGCCCTCTGCTCCCTCTCCTCGGCTTTATCATATTATCAGCAGATGAAAACTAACAAATCACCCTGAGAGCTTAATATTAGCTGGTTAGGCTGAAACGCCGACCCACTGCTTTAAGGTTGCGGGGTCGATCCGCGTAATACATTCCTGTTTAATCAAACCCAAACCCACCCCTCTCACCCCGAACCCCGCAGTACCACTTCCTTGGCCATTCACTGAAAACGGGATCTGCTGCCTGTGTTGCAAAATGTTCCAAAGCTCTGAAGCACATCGAGATCAATCTGAAGTTGATTTATTGTGGCTTTATTTGCAGCGTTTCGATACTTTACTTTAGCTAGCGACTACCTGTTTTGTGTTTTATTGACTGTCGCGATTTAACTCGGTGGAAAACTTCCCTGATGTGTAATAATGCTAAACTCAGCAGGTGATAAATCTCTAATAAACTTTTGGCTCAGACTTAATAACGTTGTTCACTTTTAACAGCTCGATTTTATTTCACCCTTGAAATAAAGTGACCAGAAAGTGTCGAGCTGCCTAGGACAGCACTCTGTCCACGGGGCTTTGAGCACAGCCTCGTCAATTTTATCACTCTGACATCAAAATGTTGGCTGACATTAGACCTTATCTTCAGTAGTTTTACCAGAGCCAGATTTAGCTTTAAGGAGATTGCCACTGAATGAATTCATAGGATGGTTTAGACCAAGGTTGTCAAACTTAATTTGGGGCTCATCAAGATCTGGTTGTTCTCAAGGGTGAGTTGTGCCATCATGTGTCTATAAAACCAATTAAAACTGTTAAAAATATTAACAAATAACTGTCTCTGCATTCAAGAAGTTCTTAAAATCAAATACTGAAGATCTTTTGTCATTGATCAGTCTCTCCAGGATTTTGCTATTGTTTTTGTGATATTTTTTTTGCTATCAAAATCACAGATTTTGTGGTGCTAGTCTAGAAATGTTTGCGAGGAATTTGGGGGAGAGGGGAGTTTAGCTGCGAAGCTGACTTTTTCTTGCCATCAGTTGCAGAAAGTTGCTGCTTGCATGGGTTCGTCGTGGGCATGTGAGGTCGTTTTACCTGACTGATAATCTGCATGTGTAAAAATAGGCCGACAGCATGATAGATGACGGGCGTCAACGACGGCGAGAAATGAAAAGAAAGTTTAGTGATTGCCAGACCCTGATGAGTCCTCATCAATCTTATCAACACATACACACACGCACACACACCAAGCCTCGCCTTGGCTCCTTACCTGCCTGATGAGAGCGAGTAATGAAGGAGACACCCTCAAATAAAGATGAGTGACTGTGAACTCACACACACACACACACACACAAGCAGACAGCAGCAACCAACAGCCTTACTGTCTTTGTAATGGTAACAATCCAGTTTGTGGTTTTGTATTTTACGCATCTTCAAAACATTTTTGTCCCATCTGGTTTCTGAACATAATACAAGGCAGTTTCAAAATATTTAGCCGAAGCTGGAAAATTGCAAAGAGTGAACCCAGTTAAAGCATATCTTTATCCCTAAACTGGACTTAAACCATATTTTGTTGAAATGTGTATATTTTAATTAAAATACCAAGAAACAATTACACTAAATCTAAAACATTTTAACTGTTATCCTGTTTATGATATTCTTGGATGATGATTGTAGGCATAGTAGTGGAACAGAGAGTGTCTGATTTGGGATGACAGGAGAATATCAGGGGTCTTAGCTTTTAATTGATCTTTTATTTTGACAGGCTTTCTAGTATCTTCAGGCCATTACCTTCAGTGTGAATGTGAGCATTTAGTAGCAGAGTGTGAATCCACAAAAAAAGAGTTTGGTCCTTTAAACCAGGTGTCTTCAACCCTTGTCCTTGAGAGATGCAGTATTGCAGGTTTTCGATACAATCCTGCTCCAACATACTTGAATCAAATGAAAATTATTTGCCAAACTTTGTGGCATGCCGAAGCGGTAATTCAGTCATCTGATTAAACTATGTTGGAGCAGGAATATATCTAAAACAAGGTTGCCCAAAGTTGGTCCTCAAGCGCTGGTATCCTGCAGGTTGAGTTTTCTCCCTGGTGATAGTTGCTATACCTTCTCAGCATTTCGATATTCTGCAGAGGCCTGCTGACGAGGAATTACTTGATTAAACTAAGACGAGAACTAAAATGGGAGGCCAATCTAAAAGTTGTAGGGTGGTAGCTCTGTAGGACCGGGGTTGGAGACCCCTGCTCTAAACCTCAGGCCAATGTTCTCAGCTGGAAAGGGGGAAGCGTTCTTTTCAGTTTGGGGTCACTCTCTGCCTCAAGTGGACACATTCGAGTTGTTCCTCAGTGATGGCAGGATGGAGGACGAGATGGACAGACAGACTGGTGGGTTAATTGCAGTAATGAGGACGTCCTTCATACAGTGGGGAGGACTCTGACTTAGAGATGAGGCGAGTAGCTCCTCTGGGCATCACATTAGGATTTCAGTGGCTTGCTTTTTCTGCTTTGGCATCAGTAATGTTTTCTATACATCTAACACTGCAAGAACACAAAATGTTACCAAGTAGTTTTGGTCTAGTTTCTAGCGCAAACAATTGTTGCACTTGAAATAAGACAAACCTAATGTATCAGCAAGATAAAGTAGCTTGTTTTAAGTAAATAATTCAATAATATCCATTGGCAGGTTATTTCACTTATAACAAGACATTTTTCACGTTACTTCAATGTACTAGTGGCCTGTCCAGGGTGACCCCGCCTCTCCCGTGTGGACAGCTGGAGATGGGCTCCAGCACCCCTCCTGACCCCAATGGGTTAACTGTATAAGGAGATGGATGGATGGATGGATTGATTTTTCACATTATATGTGAAATAATCTGCCAATGGAACTAATTTGTAATCAGCATTAAAATATCATTTACTTAAAATAAGCTGCTGAAAAGTTACTTGCAAGTTAGTTTTGTCTCATTTCAAAGATACTAAGATATTTGCACTAGAAACTAGACCAAAAATACTTGGTATGTTGTTCTGGTTTTGCAGTGAAAGATCATTAACCCAGTTATAATTCATTCTGAATTCTCATTACTTGAATGGGAATTGCAGCTGTGTTACTTTGGCTTTTACATTTAGACTGATGAACAAGCTGAAAAAGAAGCAGAAACTTGAAAAGGCGTCCTACCTCTAATTGTCAATATGAAGACCGGATCCCACAGAGCAAAACGACACGGATACTCCCGCCCAACCCGTTTCCCTTTTTCAACGCTTCATTAAAGCTCGTTCCTGGTGAGCCGTCTCCGTAAGCAAGGCTATCCATTCTACTCTCAAAGTTGGTAAATGTTAATGATGAGGTGCCGGCATGACACGATCTGTCGGTCTGCTGGGGCTCAGATGAAGGATGGGGGAGCAAAGGAGAAGGCAAAATGCAAGCCTGCAAAGTCACTTCATCACCAGATTAGACCTGCTTCTCCAGAGTGAGTTTCTGGGTCATTAGGAAACATAATGTGTTACCTCCCAAAGTGTATGCCAGAAAAAATGTACAACTGACAAACATGACTTGGTTTTGGGTGTACTCTGACCACTGTAAGCGTCACCTATTTGAAGTTAGAGTCTGCTTTAGGGTGGGATTATAGTGATTTTATGGAGGTCGGTTCAAGCTTAAAATTTAATCTGTATAGACCTTTTTAGTGAGAGCAGATGAAGCTTTGCGTTATTGACATAACTGGATCTAAAGCCAGAGAATTCAACAATCAGAATCCCAACAAGACTATTTGCAAATCTTAGAGTCTAGGACTATCTCAGTCACTGAATCAGAAGATTTAGAGAAGAGTGGATGCCGAGCCTTAGTATTTCTGCAAGGTGGTGCTAGAAAACAGCTGTGCCAAGGTTCCTAGTCATGGAGGAGACTGCCCAGCCAGCAGAGAGGGGGCAAAAGACCAAGAAATCATTGTTTTCCAAAAGTAAAGCAATTATTTGGATGTCAGTGAGTGAAAAAAATATTGAGTCTCTTACAACCTAACTTAAAATTTGACCCCCATTGATGTGTCATATGACACACAAATCAGTCAGCTCTCTATGTACAAGAAGTGCAACAGAAACACTAGGGACAAGACATCAGATCAGCACTTAGCTCAAAGACCATCGACAAAAAGCTTGCTGATGATGACAGCTGTTCGTGGGCTTTTTGAGGAAATAAAAGAAATGTAAAAATTACCTTCAATACCCATCAGCCATCTCTGTGAGCAGGATGTTAGTTCATAGTGTGAGGATGAAGCTCACAACTACGCAAAAGGAGCTCGTTAATGATCCCAAAGCAATTGGGACCTCGGGCACCAGAACACCACATAATGCTGCTACAGAGCACATTAATAAACCTATTTTGGGGTTTGCTGTGCAACATCTAAAAGATTTAGAGAACGTTTGGGAGTAAGTGCTGTAGTATAGACTCTGTCGAATTGGGGAGGTACAGAAGTTGAGGCATTATAGTGTGAGGATGTTTTTTTTTCTGCTATAGAAAAAACCCCTGCATTTTCAGAGTCATGTATCATGCTGGATGAGAACCTTCCTCCCTCAGCCTGAAACACAGAACATAAGTGATGGATGGGTCTTCCAGTGTGACTACAACTCAAGAAATACTGCAATAAGGCATGTGTAAGGAATTACACCGAAGGTTATGGAGTGGCCTCGTCAGTCTGAATACGCCAGTCTATAGAGGGAGCTGAAGGTTTCCAAGCAGGAGCCAAAAGACAGAAACTGAAGAGCATCTGTTTGAGGAGTGCGGCCAAAATCTTACATCATTTCCACTCAACATCCAGCTTCTGAAGTCACAAGGGAGCCATCAGGCAGGTCGTCCTCCACCTGTGGCAAACTAGCACAGATGGAGCATGCACATCCGCCCTTACATTCCTCCTGCTCTTTCCTCGTTTAACGCAGTCCAGGTATGCACACGGAGGTGCAGCGTTATTTGTTTCTCAGGCTTATCCTAGGAATGAGTAATCTAATATTACCTAGACGCCATAAAGCCTGCAGAACATGAACACATAAGTTGATTCAGAAGAGATTTAGGAGAAAAATCCTGTCAAACAAAATAAAATGTGAACTGATCCTGTCGGTTTGTGCACCATTAGCAAAAACACTGGCACAGCGTGA
Organism: Alfaro cultratus; assembly: GCA_903066825.1. Classification (NCBI taxonomy): domain Eukaryota; kingdom Metazoa; phylum Chordata; class Actinopteri; order Cyprinodontiformes; family Poeciliidae; genus Alfaro; species Alfaro cultratus. Next base: position 42,040 of record CAEFZX010003855.1, on the reverse strand, counting down.
AATATAATGGTTTCAACCTGAATCTTTATACTTTTTAGCTTTAGACTTAGTTGGAAATCCGAGCAGATAACCCTTCCTCGTCTGACTTGTATTAGCCAGTAAAATGAAAGTAAAGTAATAAGGGAATCTGCACTTTTCTATGAAAGGGGATCTTTAATATTCAGAGCCTTTCATTCCCGTCTAACCCCCCGTGACGGCTCTCCACGCAGCTGATCTAAACCTTTCATCTAACTTTATCTGATCATTTCGTCTCCAGAGAGTCTCCTGTCCAAAGTCTTCAAGAACTTTTTTTCTTTTTCCTTTTCAGGGAACTTTCTTACTGATGGGGCTGGATGGGGCTTTTCTGCAGTAGAATGTAAAGTGGCTGAGGAGCTCTAAATATATTTACCTTAAGGCAAAATAAAATGTCTGAAATGTTGACAGCTAAACCAAGACAGATTCAGTGAAATAAAGACACGGTTTTACAGAGCAGAAAATCCAATGCAACAGTTTTGGAAACTGAGTAAGAAATGTTTTTGTGTCAGAAGTACAAAGACTCTTGTAGTGAATGAAATAAAACAACTTTAACACTTTGTGAAAGGAATCTAGAAAGAGAAAATGATGAGGTGTTTTTCCTAAGTACGTGATTTTTTTTCAATTGGATGATGGTCTCCAGTGTGGTAAAAGCAACACGTATATTTAGTTTGAAGTAAAGCATGCTACTATCATAATATGTCAAAACACAGGAAACTGGTTTTATTTGAACCAACTGTTTCCATTACTCTTTAGTCAAATTCCAACAGTGTTTTCACTAATATTGGAGTCAGGTGTGCTGACGGAGAGAGACATCTAAACGTTGCAGGACGTCAAGTCCTGAGGACTGAAGTTTGAGACCACTGCTTTAAATCAAGGTTGAAAACCTACTTGTTCAGAGTTGTCATTGATCAATCACTGGAACATTGAGATGTGATGATTGTTCTCAGTGATTTTGATGGCAGTTGACAAAATGAAGTTCTTGTTTCACAAACCGTTATGCTTCTATCATGCAAAGCACTTTCAACTGCCTTGTTTCTGCAATGTCATACAAATAAACTTCATTTAACTTAAATTTTTTTTTAAATAATGAGCCCCGTTCATAAATTGCAACCTAATGTAAAGGGCAAAACAGATTAGAAAAGCCTTTGTTGTGAATTGGAACAAAATTAATAAACTGAATTCAACCACTGGGTTAGTTCTGGAGCTCGTTTATCTAATCATAGTAGCAGAGGCTGTGACTATACAGCACACATTCAGCCATATTTTACATTTGGCAATGTAGTGGCTGACTCAAACAATTAAAAGCAAAGATGAATGAATGTAAACAAAGCCAAGCAAAGAAGTTCCTTAATTATTGTCAACCTGTATTATATATCATCCACGGCTTTGTTTCACCCCTTTAATATGTCTCAAACATACAACTCGGAAGCATTGATTGTTTGACTTTAATCAACAGCGGTATAATTATGGCCTCTACAGAGCAAACAAAGCTAATCCATTGTGTGGCCTATACTCTGGAACATGTTTATTAATGAGGACTGTAATACTGGCAGACTGGCCGCTGTGGCTGCTTTCCTTCTTCCATCTGATGGTATTGATATCTCATTACTCCATCTCTATCAAGCCGACCATATGCTGATAAATGAGTCCCACATGCAGAGACACAGCCAAAGGTTTGCAGAGTTAAGCGGAAGTCTGATTACTAGTTCAGGATGGTGGTGATTAGGTGTCGCACAGGAACATGCATCCTTTCAGGGTTGAGTATCGTCTTTTACCTGCTGCTGTCCATGCCTGGAGGAATCATTTTCACTTTTTGCTTGGTATCTTTTGGCCATTGGACTGGTCAATTGTACAAGTCAGCTTAATTTTTCTGCTGTTGATAAAAAGATGAACATGTAAGTTATGCCCCCTACAAAAGGTTGGTGCTACTGACTACCAGTTATTTCTGCTTTAACCACAGTAACTTTGAGCTTCTAGCTTCAATCTATCTTGGTTTTAACTTTGATCTGCTAGAGAGGAAAGAACCACTTGTCAAGAGCAAGGAAGGAGACTAATTCATTGAGACCAAAAACCAAATTTAAACAATCCGAGTGCAACTCTTACAACTCCTGAGTTGGTTGTGCTTTGGAGGCACCTAATTCAAATCAAGTATTGGAGAGACTCAACATGAACAAGTCTGGATCAGCAAGAGAGCAACATGATCATTGGTGGGTTGAACACCTGAAAAATTATACTCAAGAGTACAATTGAGTAGTTGTACTTGTAAACAGATAAAAAAAAATGTTTTGGTTGAATTGCCAGTTAAACATCCTGTTAGATGTCTGGAGATGCGGCTTCAGTTTTTACATATCCTGTTCTTCTGTGATGATGCCCTCCATTTTGTGCAACAAACTTACACAAGATGCCACTGCCACCATTTTACTTTTCAGGCTTCACAAGAAAGTATTGTTTGTGGTGTTGCTTCAAAAAACATCCATAATTGTGCCTCCTGGCTTCCCCAAATAATTAGGCAGAGTATTCTTATTGTTTTCAAGATTCTGAATTTGTAAAATAGTATTAGATATTCTCTGAAAATTCTCATAATATCCTGGCGTTTAGCAGGTAGAAATAATTTTGGGTAATCCCAATTATGTGGAGAACAATTCTGGTCTAATCTGGATGGAGGACTGAAGCCCCTCCAAAACTTTGCAGCATTTTCTAACATTGTTGTCATGACCCGGGGCATTTAAATAATTGACTCTGTTACCATGGTAGCCCTCCTCCCCCCACTTCCTGGTCATTGTTATTCTGGTAAAATGTGTTTTTTTTAAAAAAAGGTGTTCTATATCTTTGCAAAGCCTCCACCAGCAGCAAAATCTTCTTATTGTGTTCAAGCATTTCCTCTATTTTTCCAGTGAGCAAATTGTTTTTAAATGCACCGTCTCTTTCTCTTATTGCTTTTTTAATACTGTGTTTGTGAGCCTTTATTCCACTTGTCGTTTTGTGCTGATGAATCCCATTACTTCTGCTGGTTCTGCGAGGGCCTAATTTCCCTGCGGGGATCACTCAGGTTTCATCTCGTCTCATCTAAGGAGCCGCGTTGCTGCGAGCTGGGGCTACAACAGGGCTGCTATCGTTCAGGTGACCTCTTGTAGATGCTTGTTCGCCAATGCGGTAATTGTGCAAACTGCATAATTTCTCATTTCGGCAACGATTAACCCTTTGGATCCGCTGTTATTGCTTCTGTATTTACTGGTGTGCACCACCTTCCTGCATTTATGGATTTACTGATAAGTGCTTGCAAGTTGTAGTTGTCTGTATCATTCGCTAGCTGGAACTACAGTAGCGTTACCAAAGGCTTGGTAAGGTTTTAAAATTGCAAGCAATATTAAGGGTTGCTTTATGTCAAAAACTTCAATTATAAACGCCACTTTTAAAATTGGAGGAACACTCTGTCCAGTTATTCCATTGAAACTCCTCCTGATTCTGATTGTTTTCTTCTTCCCTCATATGCAGAGGCAGAGCTCTCTGTAAGTGCAAAAGTGTTTTTAAAAAAAATAAAAGTTGAAAGCAGCTCTGCAGAACAAACCTGGCTGGAAGTGTAATAATGTAGGCTCTCCTCCAGTCACGAGAGCAGCCATCCAGGTCTGATGCAAATCAACTGGGAGACAAAAGCAGCTGAGTTGAATTTAGATTCTGTAATTTCTCCCGACATTAAAGCCCAAATGCACCAGAGTGAGTGAGAGCTGCTGGTGATTAGATATTAACACAGATTGTGTTTCCAATCTCCGGACCTCACGGCCCCTGACCCCGCTGGTTGTCAGTCCAGCTGTCTAATCAGAGGCGGATTAATTATGGAGCTGGCAGGTAATTTATATGAACAGCAGGAACTAAAGTGGACATGTTTATTTAATTTTTTTTCTAATCTATTTCTGATAAACGTATTTGTCTGAAAACAGTAAAAAGACAAACTCGGTGAAGGATTAATGAGGTGCTACCTGATGACGGTGATCGGTCCTCCAACAGGGTGTAAAAAAATAAAATACTGAAAATGAAACAAAAGAAAAACAGAAAAGATTTTTGAATTCAGATTTGAGAATTGCGTTACATCAGTTGCTTACATTTGCTGTTGTCGTTTAAACCTGTATCAAGCTATAAATTAGAAGGTCAAGTTATGCTTTTCTGCAACTGTGACTACACTTTCTACAATCAGCAGCCCATACTTGACATAAACTAGATGAATTATCCTTTTTTTTAATTTACGGTATCTGTGGTATTTTAAAAATTTGTGTCTGCTTTTTTTTGTTAATGGCATTTGTTCACGCTTGTCTTCTTTGGTCTATTGGAGGTTGTCTCCTTTTCAGTGTCACAGTTATTAATAGATTTTTTTTCAAAGTATCCGTGGTTGGATTCACAGGTCATCTAACCAAAGTCTAATATGTCGGTTAGACTTTTTAAAAGATCGAGGTTTTACAACAACTGATGCAGTTCAAACTTAAAGGGGCGGTGTTTTGTATTTTTCACGCACATAATGCCGTTTCATAGCACAATCAAGTAGCAATGTTACCTTCATTAATCATAGAAATGCTCTGTATATCAAACGCAACTTAAAAGAAATTTGACTTCCCAGTTTGACACCTTGAAATTGGCATCTGTCTCTTTAAGAAGCCCCTACTCTAAAGTAGACTCCTTTCTTTAATGAGGTAAACCTGTAGAACCCTTTCTACATTTTGGATCTACAATAATATACAAATTCCTTTCCAACAAACAATTTGACTATTTTACTCATTTAATTAAACTATTGCAGTATTTTTTTTTGGCCCACAAGTCATTTTGACAGGACGATTTTGGCCCACGTGACAAAAAGTCTGGACGCCCCAGATTTAAGTAGTACCCCCACCGACCCTTTAAGAGAAAAACACACGCACACAGGGAAAATTTATGCACAAAGGCCATCTAAAAACGACAGTACATAAAGAGGAAATAAATTATTGACTATAAGCTGTTTTACTTTGTTGTTCACACTTTTAGATTTTTTTGTATCTTGCTGAGGTACAATCTGTCCCCTTTGTGGTTTCACAAATACTCCTTTAAAAATACAACTTATCATATAGGCTACTTAAAAAAAAATAGTGAAGTGAAATTGTATACCTGACATGCTGCACAATAATTGCATTCAATTATATTGTCAAATGTACTGATGCTCTACTGGGTGTTTTGTATTTCCCTAGTCATCACGTTCGCTCTCTATTTTTTTTTTTAATTCCTTTTTCTTTCTTGTCATTTTCTGTTGTATTTGTAGTTGTTTTTAGCACCCAAGGTTGTTTTTCACCTCAGGATTTGTGTCAAACCTTTTATTTTTTCTTTTGGTGTTCTTTTTGTCTCTTCTGTTTGTATTGCTGCTTTGAGGTTATCTTAGTTCTTTGCAGGGATGTTGGTTTTTTTTTTATTAAAGTCTTTTCTCTCTCACGATTAAGTGATTTTGTTTGGATTTTTTTTCCCTGTTTCTCTCATCTACATTTACTTGCCCCTCTTGATGGCCAGATTTTGTTTCTGTGGCAACCTTGTTTTTCTTTGCTTGTTCCTCTCGTTCTTTATGGTTTCTGCATGTCTTTTACAAGCTTTCTTTGTTTGTTTCCCTTTGTAGTGCTTACGGCTTGCCAGAAGGGGGGTTAAAGAAGCACTTTCTGAACCCAAATAATAATGTGTAAATGTTAAATTATGACATGTTTCCACTTATCCTTTGATACTGCGTTTATGCCCCGCAGTCGTATTTGTGCTGCTGTTTGCACGTGTTTTATTAATTCAGGCATCTTAACGCCTCAGGATGCGTTGCAAACATGATCAATGATTCACTTCCTCCAATTAGTCTGGAAAGTGTTGACACTTCACTGGCAGACTGTGAGTTGACTAATGATTTACACGTCATTTCGTCAATAAAGGTAATTATGTGCAGCAGATTGTCATTTATTAATACCTTTCAGGGATAATGAAAGAAGTGTGTCACGGGCGAGAAATGGAAAGTTTAATCAAATTTCATCAAAACGCCACCTGCTTTAAGATGCGGCAATATTTTTGTTTTATTCATGCGGCTATTAATCTGTTGATTGTGTTTCTTTGCCCCTTTGCAACATGGAAGAAAAATGGGAAAACACGGTTTTGTGTACGAATCCCATTCCGTAGAGGTATTTTTTTCTATGCCTTTACCCTAAACTTAAAAACACCAGACTAAATATTAAAATGATGGTTGACATCACACAGTTCTTTGAAAAATATACATCAATGTATGATGATAATTGCTTCAGCAAGTAAATACACCATTGTGTGATGCGTCTCTGAAAAATCTGTTAATAGGATTGGACAGCCAGCCATTCTTGGACATTGGAGTTTGCTTTAAATTCAGGTCTATTAAAGTAAACAGATAAGGATACACCAAAGCATTACTTTTTCCAGATATTTGTTTTCCAGCTGACTTGAAGAATCTAACTTGGAGTGGTTTGGAGTGACTTTAGTCAAAGCCTGAGCAACACTGAAAGGTGTCGCTTAAGTTTAATGCCAATAAAGACCCAAGCAGTGGCTTAATTCAGTGTTGCTAATAATGCTTTCTAATTATTTGTACCTGTCTGTGATGTGAATGTGTTGAGGCTCCTTCGAAGCTTCGGAGATCGAGTGTTTTCATTCAGCAAGGCAAGTAGTTTCTCAAGGTAACTCAGTAGATCCTTTGTTTTTATGCTCTTAAAAACACTCTACAGAATGCGTCAAGTGTCCGCCTTTATGTAATAGTGCATATCAAAGAATTTGAATATTGCATAAAAGTTCAATATTTACTGGCAGTCATCCCAGAAAGTGAAATAGAGGGAAATATTTCAAGCCTTACTTTTCCCATGATTGTGCAGCTTACTGACCCAAAATAAGAGACTGTTATAGGTTACTCAGACCTTTTTGGATAAATTAGCTCGTTAGCTTGCGACACCATGAGATTCACCATATTATAATTTTATGAGACACTGAATTTTTTGTTTTCATTTTCCATAAGCAATAATCATCAAAATTACAAGAAATAGATACCACTCTGTGGGATTATTCTGTAACATGAGTCTTGCTTTCTGAGATGAAGAAATATTACATTTTCACATATTACAATTTTTGAGATGTACTAGTAGTAGTTTATTTAACTCACTAAACTAACTGACATCCTGACAAATACTTAACAGCACTTTACAAGAAACATTGTGTAGTTTTAATAGTCAACTCTTTATTTTTGCTTGTCTGTCAGTTTTTAGTGCAACGCTGCTTTTTCCAGACAGATTAACCCTCAGCTTGGCAGTAAAAGTGATGTTACAGTATTTGATCCATAGAACTCAGAGAAAAATGTCATTATTAGAGTTAGCCTAGTTGCTGGGCCAAATGAGTAGATGTTTTTTTTTCCCTCACTTGTAGTTGGAAAATAATTAAGTTTGCCTTTTGGAAGCATTAGAATGGAATTAATTTCTTTGCAAACACTGTGAATCCGTGGAAATCTGTTTTTGTGATTTACAAGCGAAAGGGTCTAGAAATGCAACAGTAAAATGTGACGTTGCACTAAAGTCAGATGAGCGCTGAGCTCAGATATGGATTTCTGGATCGGATCAACAGCTGAAAGGGTTCAGCGTTAATGCTGCTTAAGAGAATCTAGGTTAAGTTTTTTTTTTCTTCTTTTTTTATCAGTGTTGATGAAATAACTGGAATTTGATGTAAGTATTTTCCAGATCTGGATAAAAACAGGAAATTTAAAGTAGTGTAACAACAAATACTTATTTCAAGCTTTATTAATATTATCCAAATGCCAACATGTTGTCATATACAGATATCAGTCAAGTTGTGAACTTTTGCATTTAGTCTTGAGTAACTTTGAAAAAAAAAAAGAAACTTAGCCCTAAATATGCAATAACTATGTTACAGTTCAACTAGCTGTGCTTGGATTTTACTGTCCTCTTCTCTGAGTTCCCTGTCATTTTGATCTTTCAATCAGGCTTTGGCTTCATTGCTTCTATCAGCAAGTGTGTTGGTGCAATTAGTCGCCTTCCTTGCATGACAAATGGTATCCATCGGTTCGCTGGTGCAGAGGGGGAAACCTCCTGCAGGCCGATTTAACATCCAGTCAGCACTCCACAATGAGGAAAAATTCCACTTTTTCGGGTAGAAAGCTCACGTCTGTGCACACAACTCGCCCCCCACACACACTCACACACACACACACACACACACACCGAGGCATGGCTTCTTCTATTTAGGGAGGCCAATCAATTTAGAGTAAGAGCAACGGGAGCGTGAAGTTTGGTCTCTCTTTGGGAGTCGACTGTTGTAATTTGTTCACGGTGGAGGAAATGTGCGGCTGAGTTTGAAGTCCGAGTTTAATTTGAGTTCAGTAGGCCATTTTCCTTTTTTAAACGAATCATCAATTAATATGCTGATTTAATATTTTCTGAGAGGATGGCTCTGCTCTTCGTATTTCTGTTGAAATAGTAAAGGAGCAATAAGGAGTGCTTTTTTGTATTGGTAATTGGTAACTTGAGGTGCTTGCTTTAGTGTTTTTACAAAAGGACGGATGGGAATTGGACATGATAATCTACACACTTTTCTTAGTTCATCTACTACTGCCACAAAGCTATACAGATGTTAAAAAATATATATATCTGAAAAACCCTTAAGAGCATTATCATTGAAAAAAAATAAATTGTTTTTGTAGTTTATGCAAATTTGCAAACTTGATGGAGAAATAGCATTTTCTGAAGACAAAGACGAAGAGCCTGAACTTTTTACTGAACAAGAATCTCCCATGTTCACAACATTCTCATCCCACTGCAGGAAGCTCAGCTCTGCAGGATGCATCAGTTTTTTCCTCGATCTTTTATTCAGTTTTTGACCCTAAAGTTTCTGTTAGCAGAATGTTTTTTGGTTTTTTTAGGTAACTGACCAATGTTGCCAGATGCTCTCCTTGTGTAGAATTGGGAAAATGTGGAGACATGCATTAAGGACTTGCAGCTCTAACTGCAGCAAAAGCTCGTTCTGCAAAGTATTGAGTCAGGAGACATGAATACAAATATCCACACATAAAGCAAGCAAACAACAAAAATAAGAAAGACATTTTTCTGCCACATGTTCATTACTTTGTCCCAAATAAATCACATGTTGTAAATTACATACAAATTCCAGGGGTGTGAATATCTTTACAAGGCTCTGCATAAATCTCACGGCACCTTCAGTCATGGAAAAATGTTGTGTATAATAACTGGCCACGCTCGAGGTGATGGTGTGATTTCCCAGCTGGCTGCAGAAATCAATAAAAAATCAATGAATGCCGACAGTAAAACTCTTACTCCCTTGTGAGAAATCAAAAAAATAACAACTTGTTTTGCCCTTCAGCAAGGTCTTCCTCTCTTGTTCCTCAGAGGTCAGAGGTGACTGAAAAGACCGAACGCTTGATAATCCGAGCTGCGGCGATCCTCCTGTGGGTCTGTGAGAGCAAAGCTGGGAGATGCTGCAAATGAAACCTGCCTCCATCACTCTGGGTTAATTTGAGACACATCATGTCATACAAAATAACGCTTTGCGTCTTTTCTACCCCCCCCCCCCAGGGTGTGATTAGTCTTTTTTAAAATTGTTTTCACAGATTCATTCTTTGATATTTAATTTTGCTCGCACTTGTTTTTTTTATTACTTTTAAGGGTGAAAAAACCCCCAGCTGATATTAGAAAACACACGATGGCGTATCACACAAAAATAGTTCAAATAGTTCAATGCTTGATCAAAATTATAGCTATACAATATAAATTACATAACTCAGTTCAAATTCCTAACATAATAATCTGTAGGAGAAGTAAAAAAAATTCCCAATTTAGGAGTGCTATATCTAGCAGATGACTTTTTAATAACTGATGAGGTTTAAGTGAAGAGCTCATCATGTGCATTTAATACAATCACTTCAATTACAAAGCATTTTCTTGCATTTTTATTTTCCACAAGAATGTAATCTTTTTTTAACTGTTTTGCCATAACACATCACACGGTCATCAGTGGCATTAAATAAAATAAACCATTCTCATATTGTTTGCTCTGTAGAGTAAATTCTCTGAATCCCTGAGTTGTTGTATAACATTTCTTGACAGTTTAATGAATGTCAACTAAAGTGTTTTTGATCTAGGATGTTATTTCTAGGGTAAAACCCAGAATTTAGACCTGTTATTTCTTGGGGATTGGTTTATATATAAAACAGTCTAAGATTTCTTTCCCTTTTTCCAAAAGTATGAAATTAACTGATTGCAAATTCCCCGAGTTTGCAAAGCTGTGGAGAAAGCACCATCGCCGGCGTCCCCTGAAGCTTCAAACCATTCATTGGGTTGAAGAGTGAATTATTGTTTTGATGTTTGACGTTTTGAGCAAATCGTTTTAGGTGTCACATAAAAGTAATAAAAGCCCAATTGTATTTTTATGTCTGCCAGCAACCAGAGTGGCTCTGAATTATGTGGGTTGTCTTGGTGAAGCCGCGGGGACATTTCTTCCTCTCATAGCACCAGGAGCAGAGCTCCCGCCTTCCAGGCATCACTTCCTCTCCCAGACAACGTAACATCTGTCACAAAACGGTAGCGTCCATCTAACCTCCTTTATCCACATGGGTGTAGGTCTTTGTGAGGGATTGGTAAGACAGACATCTTCTTCAGAGACTCTTTACGCATAGAGACTCTCACACTCCGACAAAAGCTTGTGCAGAAGACCTACATCACGACGTTACACTGATCTAAAGCTGTGAAGCTGTTTGTAATCCAAAATGTTTTAAACAGATTATACATTCGTATGACGATATTTACTGCATATACATGGATTCCTTAAATTCTGCTTGTTTAGAAAGTAAGCATTTGAAAGACTCATAATTCATTCATTAGGTAGAATCTTTATTGTATTAATTTAAAAGCTTGCATGTTTTTTATGTCCTTCTTAATGCATGTCTCAGACTTTAAAGGAGTAAATCTGGCCACCATTATGCTTTATCTTGTCTGTAAATACTTTGCTAAAGTCTGATGACATCACCATGAGGCAACTTATGTGAGGTGACACAGGAGAGGCTGATAAAAGTGAAAAACACCGATAGCCAAGAAGAAGATCAGTTTGATTTATTAACTTCAATACATCAATCTAATTGCTCTGGATATTCTTATTTCTTTGAAGGATTTCTTTTTGGATGGTTTTGGGTTCTCATTCAAATAAATTAGGGTAATTAAAAATAGGTACTTAATTGCTCTAAATGGCCATTTCCAACAGTAATTGCATTTCAAGACAACTTTGTGATTCCTAAAACAAATATATTTTTAAAATCTGTATATTTCAATACTCTGTAATACTCACAACCCAGATAAAGGGAATTAAGTCGTCTTTAGATCGTTCCATATATGGAAGTCCGTTTACACCACTCTGATAAAAAAGATAAAATAAAATACACTATCTCATCATAATTACATAGTTATCTCACTATAATGAGATAAATTGAGTCGGCTTTCTGGCGTTCTAAACATAATTAGTCATCACTAATGATTAATTGATAAAGATTTTTCTTTTCGTGATATCTTTATTTTTCAGGATATTGTAAACAATACTGTTGCTAACATCATTAATCAATACTTCAGAAGTAGTTTTACAGTTTTTGTAATCTTTTGAGTTTTGGAAGACTCCCGTAGTATCAAAAAGACAGCCAAAGAACCATTTTTGGCTATGAAAAATAAGGCAGATACGTGTTTCTCAGAGTCTATGTGGAGGCGCGTCGACGGCGCGTAAGACACACCAAAATCGCTCTAGCCGTTGTTTTCTGTTGTCAGCCTATTTGTTGGTGGCGTTGGTGACGTTGGACTCGCTTGACGCGTCAAAGGCTCCAAGCCCTTTGGAGCCTTTGAAAGCCTAAGCTAGCTTGCAGAGCAAAATGTCAAGTGTCTGCAGTCAAAGTGCACACACATTCAACATGAAAAGTTGATATAGGAAAGGTTTAATAATGCTTATGTTGTTATTAAATCTCAAATGTATCTTGTTTTTTTTTTTTGTTTGTTTTTCTTGTGTTTTCTCCATTGATTTTGGAGTTAGGAATTTTATTTATGTCGATGCTTGTGTCTGTTTTGATTCCCTAGATTTGTGCAAAGCCCTGCAATTCCATAATGTCCAGTGTTAGCAAAACCTGGATTTATGTCGTGACCTAGGTTAGCAAAACCTGGGTTTGGGTTGGTGTAAAGGCCGAGCCAGGCTAGGCCCTGGTTGCATGGAGATCTTACTTTATTTTAATATAATCTTAATAAGTATATCCACTTGATAACATACTAAAAATAGATTTCAGAAAAATACAGAATGTTTTTTCACCATGAGCACTTTCAGTGATGAATAGGAGAAGTTAATGAGGACTGGACACCAAGCTTTATGTAGTGTTGACAGGCGAACTCTCTTAGTTCACGTCCTTAAAGGAGAAGCAGCAAGTCAAGATGATGTTGACTCCACCATCCTAAATCTCTGAGCAGATCTTTAACCTCAGCCTGAGTCACGAGAAGGGTCATGTACTGCCTCTGGGGGAGGCATGCGAGGCTAATGGCAAAGAGGAGGAAGTGAAGTCTTATCTGTATTAAACATGCCAACAAGTTCAAGCGAAGACTTCTTAGATATTTGTTGGTTTGGATTAGCAATGCTTTCGTTGTTTGCTTACACATAACACTATCCTTTTTTATGTTTTTTGAACTCCTAACCAAGTATGAGTACATGTGTTTCCACTCCAATGAGTTCACAATCAAGAGGCAGAGATTGTGGAGAAGGAAATTTGAGGTATCTGTGCAGCCTGTTAGTAACCACACTGGTTCCCAACATGGCTCCCAGCCCGAGGGCCGTGACTGGGCCTGAACGTGAACATTTCAGCTTTGTGTCATTACGGATTCAGGAAGCGGCAGGATGGGTGCCCTCGAGCAGCTATACATCCTGTCAGCCGATCTTTGACGACTGAGGATTGTGAGTGAATGTAATGTTGAGGAAGGCGATTAACATTCACCGCCTCCAGGCTCCTGATCAAACTGGAACACTGATAGCTGTTTTTTAAAATTTTTTTAATCTTTCTTGGTTGGTTCACGGCGAGGTGACGTTTTCACAATGTGTAGTCATCTCGTTCTGACCCTCCCCCCCCCGAAACGATTTCCTGGTGAATCCAGGAGTATTCTGGCAGCAACATGAATTACTGTAGTTCTTGGAGGACAGTAGAGAGTTTTTACTAATACTCTCTGTTACGATAAAGCACTTTGCAAAAGGATTCGTTCTCTTGAATCCTTTTTACACTTTGACATAAAATTGGGCTTATTTTTTTTACATAATTCACAAATAAGATTCTGAAAGGTGTGCATCAGTATCAAGTCCTGCTTTACTCTAATGTTTCATAAAAAAAACAACTTTCCAGTCACTTATCTAGCAAGTACTACACAGTCTATCTGCGTCAAATGTTACTAAAATTGTGGGGGGTTTTTTGGTCTAAAATTACTGTGTCACACCATCACCCCTGAGAAACATGCTGGTGGCAGCATCACACTGTAATGACGACTTCAATGAGAAAGTGCGCACATCAGTGGATTTTAAGCTGCTTACTTTATAATAACAAGTTGTAATTCTACAGCAATGTGTTCTGGATACAGAATAAACATAATTTGCTGCGCTGCATCGCAGGTGGAAATTTGGGGTTATTGCACAAGAATATTCTGGAAGGATACGAAACTTTTATCGTCGGAAAAATGTGAAAATGGCTTTCAGAAATAAATCTGCGGTTTTCATTGGAATGCAAAAATGTGACCTTAGTGATGCAGAATTTTTTTTGTGCTCACTTTTTTCTTATTTGAGGTAAACATCATACTTACACCTTCAAACTTCTGCAACAAAAACGCGATTTCCAGATATTCTCTTCGTCTCTACATTGAGTCCTTCAGATCAAGCTTAAATGCTAATCAAAGCCATTCAAACTGCAACCTTCAAACTGCAACTCCATTCAGACGCCTCCCAACAATCACATATTACACCCACGACCTCAGGATGCTGCCACCACCTCTCAAGTGAAGGTTTCTGCCTAGTCAAAGCAGTCAAGTACTTTTCATGCTCATTCACTCATGTTAGGGAATGTGCTGGAGTGACCAATTAGCAGCTAGAAAGTGTACGTTTTTAGCTTTTTTCTTGTGATATTCGTTGACATTTATCTTTTTCTAGCATTTGTATTCTGAAGCTACCGGCAGCCAGCTAACCTCCATGCTGCATCTTCCTTCTGTTTGAGAAACTCTCTTCCAGGTCAGCTTCTCTGTAGCTTTAATTATCGTCTTGGAGAAGAAAATTAAAACATGGAAATTCCAATAAATTTGAAAAACAAATTAAGCTTTCTTTTATTTGCCTGTTTTAGTTTCGAGCTATCCGAGACTAGATTGGAAGCATAGTTGGCTTGCTTGAAAATGACTTTTGTTTCCCAGCTCCGTTTTCCTGTTGCAGAACACAAATTGCACTAACAGGCATGTTGACACAGAAAGAGCACATTCGGAGTTGATAATAACTGTTCTTATTGGTTTCTTACTTACTGTTAATGAGAACATCATGTGATCTATAAAATCTCAGCTCACAGCAAAGGCACCTATCACAGTTTCTCACATTGACATCCTGAATGGCTGGAGTGTCAGGATGTAATTAAAGATTTGAATCTTTCCTCTCAAGGAATTGATTTGAGCAAATATAGAGTGCACACATTATGTCAGCCAGACTCATTAGAATCACTGGGATATTTTGCCTGTGTGAGAAACAGTAGGTATGACTACTTGGAGAGTTTTATGTTTCATTTCCAGGTTTAACCTGTCAACACTCTTTTGGAAAAGTACAAGACATTCATTTCAACAGGCTTGAACACCTGTCTTGTTGAAGATTATTAATCAGTCTTTATTTTCTTGTCACTCGCTTTTCCCTTTGATGGAGAACATTTTTGGAACAATATTTTTTTTAGGCTACTTGACTCCAGGAAAAAAGGAGTTTCACCAAAGTCTTGTGGGAACGCAAATAGAGGTTCCATTGCATCCACACCAGCAGTACAACGTCCACACCTCCCAAAATGTCGCAAAAATTTTTCAGCCTTCACTGAATTGATCATAATGTTTGAGCTATTTGCATATATTTGTTTGTTTGCAATATTATTCAGAAGGATTGCATCTTTTTCTGGTTTAAACTCAAGGTGGCATGAAGAACCCAACAGATGATCTGTTAACGTTTTACAATAATTCACACAATACGCTCTACACAACACGGTACAATAACAAACCTTTTACCCCTCTGACTGAAATCAAATCAGGAGAAGGACTGAATCATGTTTTACTCAATGAAATTTTAAAAACTGTCTTAAAGTTCAGTGAACATTGTCATCTCAAACATCTTTCAGTTTTCCGGATTCATTAGTCATTTGACACTTTATACCCTGAAATACGTTTCAGGGTATAAAAACTAAGAGCAAGTGAATACATTTTAATATTTTTCATAATATTTTTTTTCTCTTTAATGAACGTTTAGCAATGAAAGACAAAATTTCAGATACCAAGACAAAACTAATTACTTGACAACGCGTGAACAAAGATGCAAACTAATTCTCAGTTTGTAGATTATTAAGAAAAGAATAAAATTGCTGATAACATGAGCTTCAATCAAACATTCGCCACATTCTCCCTCCCACAGATACGGACATGTCCCTGTTTTAACCCCAAACTCCGCTGTGTTCAAATCTCTTCGCACAAAGAGGACCCGTCTCATGATTGCCGATGCTTGCGTGAAAGCATTCGGCAGGCTTTTATATGCATTTGCCTCCTCCGCCGATTGTCTTTGGAACAAAATGTCACTGTGCATTTCCTAATTTTTCTGTGAAGGTGCTGCCCTGGAGGCTGCATGAGTGGGAGCAGAGCATTTAGAGGGTGTTATATCTCACATGATATAACGTGAACATTGTCATCTCAAACATGTTTGAAGCTGCAGCAACAACTGGGGGGAAGAAAAGGACCATTTTAATTTTTGGGGCACAAACCGGGATCTCTCACAATTCTACATGTGGGTTGATATCAACAGTTAAATTAAAACATAAAATCAGTGAAAAGCCTCTTTATGTTATCATAGCCTGAAAGATAGTATTTTTTTTATTATTTTTTTGTTACCAAACTCCAGTGGACAATAACTTTGTGAAGATAAAGCTCAGTGTTCATTGAGTTTTTGTTATGCTGAATAAATGAATGCTTTCACACATTTCTTTATTTTTAAAGCAGCTTTTAAAGGCTTGCCTTTCTACTCTGACTTAACTGAGCCATCGAATGACGTTGCTGTGGGAGTTTAGTTAGACAACATTAGGAAAATTTATGGAAAAGCTGGGATTTTTTCAGGTCTGTAACCTGAAAAGGAAGACGCTGGTTTTCTTCTATTCTCCGGTCTCCATGGCGACATGGATAAGTGTCCCAACATGGCTGGACGGGTCAATCAGAGACGACTGGTTTGTTTTCGCTAAACTTTAAAAGATCATGCAGTTAATCAGTGTTCCTACCAAAAGTAGGAGGTGATTTGCTGTCAAGAGGAACAATGTTGACTAATTGAGATGTCATGTGGTGTTGGTAAGATTAGTCTACACAAATCTTACCAACACCATTTATCAAACACTGTTTTTTTTGTGGATTTAAGTTTCACTTTCAAGTGAGTCTGATTTCATTAAAACTTTCCTTTCCTAGTTTTTATTTTTCAAGTTTGACAAATTTAAATCGGAAGACAGTATCAACAATTTGGTGTCCTGAAGTCTTTTCATAATCATTAACGAAAAAAAAAAGACTAAAGTTCAGGTTATTTGTTTTAGATTCTAAAACTAAGTGGGATAAATTAGAAGTATTACTAGTAGGAAACAAAATGTCCACTGCTTTACTAAGTCAAAAAATCATTTTCATTGCATTACTTTTGTGCTCAATTTGAAGCCTTAAAGAAATCCCTTTAAAGGTGAGAACTTGTTTACATGCAGTGCAAAGTCTGTCCACTGTATAAAATCACCACCATCATCAAACACTTGCATTCAAGTAGCTTACAGCCGCTGTAATAAAAGAGCCCTGCCAGTAGGTGGCAGTGTCACGATGAAACGCCAAGAAAACATCTTGACCATGGCTTCATTTCCCTAGAAATCACTGCAGATGTTGCTCTCTTCAACAAAGTTCACCATTTGCTTTAGGTTAATGTATGTCTCCAGAAAATATTGGATGCCTTAGAAAAACAGAACATGGGAAAAAGACAAACCAATGTGGGAAAAACTCTTATCGATGTTTACTTCTATTTCTGCCGAACCAGAGGCAACATATTTCATTCCTTGTTTTAGGTGAGGATGAAACAAAGCATAAGATCTTCTTCTCCAACCGTGATCCAGCATAGTTGCATCACCTCAAAGTGTTGAAAAGGAACCATAAAGGCAGTCTGGCCCCCTGAATACCAGAGTTAATTTACTTTGCGCAAAATGTGAATAAAAGTTATTACCAGTTCGGACTGAACTTTGTTCGCTATATGGAGGTGTGTGAAGCGGGTCCTCATGGAGAGCAGCTTTGAAAACCATCTCCACCCCTCATAAGTGGCCCACCGCAAAGGTTTTCAGTGGATTTAGTGAATAAAACACTGCTGACCGGGCCACTCAGCAGTTGATCAGAAACCTTCTTCGCAGAAAATTCATTAGGAAAGTGTTGCGAGGTTCAGCAGAGGGCCGAGTGTCGCTCAGCACTGTTAAACGTGCTTGAACTAGCTTTTGCATATTTATAGCCATGTTAAGCCACCTTTAACACTTGAGAGCCATGTGTCAGCAGCGGTTTCATTTCAAACTCGCATTACTGCTTTTAATAACTGGAGAAAATCGATGAAAGATCTTGGGGGAGAGGGAGGGTTCCCGATTTGAACATAAAATAAAATCAGTCATGCACTCATTTCAAGCACAAGACATCTCCATCATGAATCTGAATGTAACAACTATCGAAGCAGCTTTAAAATGCTTTTATTTTCACTATCCACAAATTTATAATCACACATATCTGCACTCTGAATGACCCGGGACATTATAGATGCACAATCTCCAAACTCCCGTCAACAATTTTGACACGCTTTGATTCAATATGTTTCAATTCCACTGATGCAACTCAATTTTAAGGCAACACAGTCTGATGAATCAGGATGAATCAACATGAAAAATCAGCCATGGAAACGAGTTTTAGGTGAGGAGAAAATGTAATTTATTAACGTTAAACGCAACCTTTCAAAGGAGGTGTGTTTTGCTGATAAATGAGAGAATGTAAACTGAATTCACAGGATGCAAAAACTGGCCCTACTGTCACATTAGCAACTCTAACACCGAAATGAATCAGCTAGAATAGGAATTAAAAGAAAAAGACCAAAATGTTAAAAAGCGATGGCACAACACTTTTGCAAAGCAGATTAGTTTCCATAAATCATGAAATGGTCAGAGCTATATTTAACCCACACGTCAAACATTCGTGAATAATCTTTTATGCACACAGAGATACATAAAGGCATCAAATTTAGGCTCCAAAGTTATTCTTTTGGCCAAGTGGTTCATATGTGACTAATAATTTAAACAGAAAACATAAAAAATTCCTTTTGAGCATCGGCTGTTTCCCTGCTGTGGTGGAACCTTTCTGGACTTTTCACTTTCCTGCACAGCTGTCTTGGTTCATTTCTAGTTTACTTTGTTCAAAGCAGATTTTCAAGTTGACACTCCTCACTTGCTGGTGTCACAGCGGGTTTCCCGTAGTCTGCATGGAAAGTCATGCAACGCACTGAGGTGTCGATTAATATCTTCTTTTGGTTTTCTCACTCGGCAGATTGTATTTTAGATTTTCAGCAAAACTGTTTACTTTTTTCCCCCCCCCACTAGATCTCTGCCACAAGTAGATAATGTGAACCCTACAATAAGAAGATCCAAATCAGCAATGGTAGGAGTTGATCATTTGGACTTTCAAAATAAAGCTGAGGGGTAACTTTTCTGATAAATCTTGAGAAAAGAAAGCAACATTTCAAACTTTTATGATTGCATAGGTCTATTCCAGGTGGATATTAATAGAGGAATGAAAAACTGATTTTGTTGACCTTTCAAAATAAACTTCACATACTTTTCAAAATAGGAAGTTGAGTTTTAAATTTAAAATAGATTTTAAAGACCCATGCAAATGTATATTTTGGGCCTAAATTCTGGTAGGTTTTTGTTTTATTTTGTTTAACAAGAAGTCAGTTTTAAATAATGTTCTTAGGTTATCTTTAGGTTTCAATCCTTTGATTCTTAAAGCCAACTAACTTGTGTCTGTATGTTGGTCACACAGTGATGATCCGAACTGAACAATATCCTGGTTCGGATCCAACTTTCAGATGGATTCGCTGCCAACAGTTTCCTGATTGTGCTCAGAGATTTATGGAAAGCAGCTCCTATTTGTCTTAAGTGAAACTATCGCGCACGTTTCTAACAAGCTATTAAAGGCTTCAATTTTGATTCATGTCAATTCCTCCATTATACTTCATCCTGGCAAGCGTCGCGACTCCCTTGGCTCTCGTCGGCATCCGCGGATCCCCTACGATGCATCTTGATAATTCTGAGTTTAAATTTGACGGGGGTAGAGGGCTAATTATCCGAATCAAATGGGAGTTTAATCAGCGAGGAAGATGAGGGGATTGTGAGAAGTTTTGCTATGGAGAAAAGGGGGGAAAGGGCGAGAGGAGGGGTGTGTGTGCTGGGTTGAATTTGGAGATGTTTGTGTGGGTAATGGTGTGGGTAAATGTGGATGGAGATTCCCCCTTCCTGGCTGACGTTGAGGCAAAACCCTGCTGAGACTCAGCGGCCGACGAACGTCGCCGTGACGAACAAACTAATGATCATTTACGGCTGCTTGAATCAGAATCAAACAAACAACATCTGTTCCTCGGAGCTTGTGTAGACTTTGTTGTGATGAATGAACGTCTTAATCTCTCCGCATGGAGATTAGGCGACATTTGGTGCCCGTGTGGCGTTCATGGTGTTAATCACCAGTAGGACATTGGAGGGAGAAAGGAAAGTTTAAGACATCACAGAATCCTAAACTATTTTAACAAACTGTCAGTCTCATTCATAAATTATATTTAATCATTAGCTTCGAATAACTAAATCTATTCATCTCAATTTATTTATTGTCATGAAGCCGTCTTATGTTGAAATATAAGACATGACGAAATGGGAATAACATTTATATAGCACAAAATATATTGAATGCTGACACTTCATTTACAACCGACTGATTATGTTGCAACTAGTCGCATAAAAAATTGAATGATTAATCAAACTGATATTTTAGTTTAATAAAGTAAAGAAGCAAAACAGAAACATAAAACTTACTCATAACCAAAGAGAGCTTAGAATTAAAGTTCAGAGTTTTATTAGCTGATTAAAAGTGCAATAACTGCGTCTCTCTATGACATTTAGATGCAAATATTTAGCATATAATTTGGAAGTAGAAATGCGCCATACCGCACAATGAGAAAGGCAGAACTGCAAAGTCCTTTCAGCAAAAAGCTTTGTTTTTTTCCTAACATCAGTTTTTTATTTTTTTTTGGTACTAAATATATATTTCCTGGAGCAAATATCTGAGGGTCATCCAATAAAACTGAGGGAGAACTTTTTTTTTTAATCAATGCAAACAAACATCTGTTCTCTGAAATTCAGAATTATTTCACAAAACTACTTTAATGAGATTCAATTAAACAGAAGGATGAGTAAACAAAGGAGATTTTTTAAAGAGAAAATATCAAACAGCTACTTCTAGTCAAGCATCACTGAGACAAGGATGGTCTTTGTAGGCATCTTTGACTTCCTAAGAATTTGGACCAAACCTGATATTCTGGATTAAAATGGAAGTTCTTTCAGATCGGACAAAATGGATAAATAAGAAGTTTAAAAATCATAACTAGAATCCTAAAATCTATCTTACAGAAACCAGTAAACTCATACTGGCTAGCACTGGTCGGACGGACACAGAGTTTTCAGCAGATAGAAGCTGAAAACAATAAGGAAGGAAAACCAACAATGGAGTTATAAAAGTAAAGAGAAAGATTTTAGTTATTTTTTTTTCTGATCTGAGGTTAATTCAGACTGCAGCGGTCGATTTAAGTGGGCGGAGGTCACGGGAAGGAGGTCCAAGAAGCAGCAGCAGGTTGATGTCAGGAGGAGAGAGAAAGGTTTGGAGGTGACGTGGCGCAGCGGAGGTTCCACTCCACTGTGCGACCTCTGACTCCTGGTTTTCCACAGCAGTTTAGCTTTCAGTTCTTAGAGGAGGTGAATAAGTTCAACTAAAAACGCTCTCAGAACCCAAAGCTGTCAGTGGCAGAACTGGAAAAACACCTTAATAATGGCTTTTCACAGCAAAATAAAAAATAAAAAATCATTTTGATTCATAGCTCATGTTGAGATGCTCTCCAGTTGTTTTTTTGTTCATATCATTATAATAAAGCTGCTTGTGGATAATGTACATATATATGTAAACAAAAAAATAATTAACTCGACATTTTCAGACATACTTTGTCTCCAGAACCGTTAACTGTTTTTGGCTGTGATAACAAAGTAAGACAAGTGGTGACAAAGCCGAGGAGTTTAGGTTTGGTAATGTCAACAAGATGAAGGTACAGAGCTGAAAGGAAAATTGATATCTAAAGAGAAGTACTTTGATTAACCAGCAACTGAAAGGCTTTGCACAAAAGTTCAAAAAGCAAAATCAGAAAGGGAATAAGTTCTTGTTCTTAGTGGGACCTGTTATGCAGAATTCACATTTTGCACATCTTTGTACTTCCATTTGGGTTTCTATTGCTTCTAAAAAACAGCCCACATTCTTTTAAAAAACACATTGTTTTATGGTAGCTAGAAAATGAGCCACATCAAAAACTTCCAGAATGTAATGTCACAAATCAGCAGGCACTTCCCCCTCAACTAGCAACCCCAGTGAAGCCCAGCCTGTCACCTAGCAACCCCAAACTGAGCTACAGCACTTTGCTCAGCTGGTTTTACCGCTGTATGCGTTTTACAATGGCTGCTGGAAAACACATATGTTTTGTTGGTGACTTACCATCCAGAAACCCCTTGCTGCATTCCAGTTGGTTGTCAAGTAGGCTCCACTTCTGATTTTCAAAGATGTACGGTGATATGACTGTGCATCTGTTTGCAGCCATTTTCAGGTGTGAGTGTAAACTTTGAGTCGGGGGCATAGCCAGAACCAGCTTTTGGGGATTTAAAGGAGGTCCGAGAGGCCCAAAAATAGCTTATTCTGAAAGGAGCTCAAAGCAGGCGGAATGGACCAGACTAAAATTTCATTATCTAAAAATTATTTTGTGCAAATAAATAAAATGAATTAACATCTTTTGTGTAGCTCATACATGGAACTTGTTCAAGGAAGAATAATAGAAAACGCTTAAAATTAAATTAGATTTAAAATTCAGAAAACATTCCAACACCTGACAATTTTTTGCTTATTCCAAGGCAGGACAGATCAAGAATAATGTCTTACAAGTACCAGCTGGCATAAGGAGGGCAGGAAAGGTTTCCCTCCCTGCCTTATTACTGAT
Organism: Alfaro cultratus; assembly: GCA_903066825.1. Classification (NCBI taxonomy): domain Eukaryota; kingdom Metazoa; phylum Chordata; class Actinopteri; order Cyprinodontiformes; family Poeciliidae; genus Alfaro; species Alfaro cultratus. The sequence goes on along the minus strand of CAEFZX010003855.1, from coordinate 19,390 downwards.
TAGCAGTAAAACATGTTAGATTTAAATGTTCTTCTTCTGCTTGGACCTATTGACAAAAACTCTTCTAGCTGACTTGTGGTCAGACCTCTGCTAATGACCTTTATGAGAAAAACACCAACTCATCACTCTGAACCTAAAATATTTCGCAACACTGACATCTTGGATCTGAGGGATCGTCCGTAAAGATTTTTCAGTGGATTAACTGAGCAAGGGATAAAAACCGATATGAAGCCCTCAGACACGGGACATGAAGGTCTGACAGCCAACAAAAACACACCATGAGGTGCACAGAAGTGTGGAAGAGGAAAAAGATTTCCCCATCTGAAGGTCACTGGTAGAGGAGAGGAGAGAACAGTCAGAGGATGAGACAAATGGAGCAAGGCGAGGAGGTGACAGTATGAGGTTGGGCCACCGAGGCGGGATGAGGAGTGACAGGGGAGCGAGGTAAACAGGGCCGGCGGAGGAGCAGCAGAAAGCAGGAGGAGCACGGAGGAGCCGTCAGGGTGGAGATGACTCACAGCAAGAAGGTCACTGCCTTCAGAGGAGGGCAGGGGGACAGGAGTGATGGATGGAGCCGGACGAGGAGGTGAAGAAAAGGAGGTCGACGCAGAGGGACACGGAGGAGGCGACGCTGTCACGGCTGTTCGCCGCTCAGACACGGAGGAGAAGGAGGAAGTGAGAGCATGAGGGAGGGAAGAGGTGCTCAGGCTTGTGGTGAGGTGAGGAGAAGTGACAGAGAGGAGCAGAAGCAGACGCCAGAAAGGGAGTCGGGAGACGCGACGCTGGACCTGGCAGATGAAGCGCTCGCTGTGCAAAAACCGTGTGACGTGATGGCAAGAAAGGAACGAGATCAGCAAGAAGCGGAAGCTCTGACTCCACCAAACGTCCAAACTCAGAGCCGTCACATTCACAGAGGTTTGAAATTTCAAATGCCGAGAGGAGGGTTTTTTAATTATTATTATTATTATTATTATTATTTACTTGTCTTAATCAAGCAACATAATTAAAAATATATATTTTACAGATTAATTTTTATTTAATATATCTTTTAAAATCATGAAATAAACTTTATTTGAGTTAGAAAATTAATAAAATATTTCTACAATTTTTTTTATTTTTTTTTCCTGAAAGAGGGAGACAATAGATATCTAAGGATGTACAACATCTGCCCAACTTTTTTTTTCTTCCATTTAGTCTTTCTATTTAGTCTTTCTATAAAAATTATTTCCGAAACAAGCAAAAAAAAGAAAAACTTCATTTACAATGGGTAATCAGTTAAAAACTTCAGTCATTAGGTACATCTCAGCCATAAAACCAGTAATATCAAAGTCTATACAACGTGCATCACTACAGAATTTTGAAACAGTGGAATCTAATGGAAAGTGGTGAGCGCCAATCATCGTTTTGACGGCTAAATCTATTTCAGGAATGGTTTGTGTTCATAGGAGCACAAACCATCTTGTTCTGCTGGGAAAGGCTAATTTTTCAGTGCTTGTTGTAGTAATTCCTCACTCTACCACTAGAGGCACTGGAGTAAAACCACAGGCGCTCGGTAATAGCTGCATTTTTCGAATTGATATCGGAAAGGCTGGGCTAAAAGATCTAATGTTCTAAATTAAATTCTTTTAAAGTAAAATTAAATACAATAAACACACACAAACTCTGTATTTGTTGTCTATGCAACATTATATCAAGCTACAGTGGCGATCAAGGTTATTGTATTTTGCTTTTGTTTTCAGATGTTTTTGTCATATGATGGAAATGTCCAAAAATAAAAGTATCTAATGAACAGATAGTGTGTTCTGATGTGTTGAATGGGTAGGAATTTCATAAATGAGCATTAGTTTTCCATTGCGATATGTTTCCCTACGCCATTGAAATGGAAAGCAGGTACAGTATACAATAATGGTGAGACAGAAGTCACTGTGAGCTTTGCTGGTGTGGAGATTACCACTTTATAATGAATAAAGATCTATAAAAATAACAAAAACACATTAAGAAAAATTCCAAATGAATACCCTGATGGCTGATATCCATTTACCGATCCATCAATGCCCATTCTACGTCATAGCACGGCTACCACGTGCGTGGCCGTCTCACAAACACAAGCTTGTAGCGCCAGACTACATTGTGGAGTAGCAGACCGGCAGAAAGTTTTTGCATCAACAATCGAAAAAGAAAAGCAGTGCATGTTTTGTCTGAGGTCTAAGGGGAGCAGCTGGGCCAACACTACTATGGTGCTCCACTGTTTTTATGTTTGTTTCTTTCTGCTGAGTCGTTTCGCTAACACTGTTAGCAAGTCAACGCTAGCAGCAGTAAGAAATTTTACCGTTAGAAGACGGAATAACATAAACTTAAAAAGTATCCATGTTAGAAGTGAAAATGACCAGCTGTATAAATAAATCTTTCGCTGGGTTTTATTTAAAAAAACACCGTTAAGCTCAGCTTGTGAGCTAACATTAGCCAGTTAGCACTGTGCTAATGCTAAATGGCACGGCACAGGCAGTTACACAACTCTCCACTGATTTCTTCTACATAATATTTCAATGATGAATTTACTTAATTTAAAAAAATTAGGAGCCGAGTTGTTCAACTCGGACATAACTGTGTTTCTAATAAGAGAACTGAGGAATCAACCAACTGAGCGAGTAACTCCTTCCTTTGAGGTTAAGCAAACATCTCTGTTAGCTTTTCTAGCAACCAGGCTCTACAACTCCTAAAAGCTTGCAGAATGAAATGTTAGGACTGAAAGTAACAACATCAACGTAGTGAAGCTTCGCATGAACTTGTTAGTTCCTCTGTCCGTTGTTGTAGCTGATATTTGGTGAAATTATGCACTAATCGACTCACAAATACTCTGCAGAGAATCACCACGTTTACATAGAAACAAAGCGCCGCTACGCTTCGTTTGTGAGACTTGCGGCCACGTGGGATTTTCTAGGTCGGTTGTGGGCGGAGCTTGGTAAGGTCCATTGCATTCTGCTTATCCTCAGGTAAAGAGAGGTAGATAAGAGGCACCCAGATCCGAGAGAAAGAAAAGAAAGAAAAAAAAAAACAGAAATGTTTGCATTCTTAATGAGTACCTTGGGAAGACACTGTAGGTGGATGACTATTTCTTTTTCCTGGAGAAGATATTACCTGAAAATTGGATCAAAGAAGAAGAAACGGTTTCCTTTGAGAATGCGAATGGCACTTCGGCAGTTACTATATATCTCCTTCTCTTCCAGTTGCCTTTGAGCAGCACATCAGTCAGAAAGAAACACTCCTCCTGTTCATGAGAGTTTAACAGCTTCTGTCTCCTCAGGTTTCTTCATCAGTCTTCCTCCTCTTCAGCGAGTGTTAGATTTAAAAATGACGCTGCCTCAGGTCTAGAGAACAAACACAGGAAGGGGCTTTAGAGGTCTTCGCTGAAAGCAGAAACGAGACGACGGGGTTAAAATGGTGGTTAAGATCTTACCAGCAGTCTCCAGTTTACCTGCAACTGCAGTTTCATTGAACACAGTTTGTAGAAAGAAGAATCACATTCGGGAGTAACCAATACTTACACTGAGGTCTCTGAAGGAGGAAACGTTACCCTATGTAATCGTGCAAACTCTAATGTTTTATTGCTGCAATGCTACAAGTATTCATCCCACCTAAAGCTTTTAACATTTTATCATGCTACAGCTGATACTTTTATGTAACAGACCAACACACAGTGGTGCATAAGTAGCTGTAGAACTCTAATGTTTGCCATGAAGTGTTCATTTGATACTGTTATATAAAATCCAGCGAAACCAGTTGCTTTCAGAATAACACCTCATTGCTTGTGTGAAATCTAACCTCAAAATACGTCCAGATGTTCTGTGAAGGCCTCTGATGTTTGTCAGAGAACGTGAGCGAACGAACCTCACTGCGAAGACAAGGAAATACAGCAGCCATGTTGAAGAGCATGCTGTGGCTAGAAGAAACTAAAGCTGAAATGACAATTTATGCTGTGTAATTTACACCATAGGGTTTCCCCCAGTGTATTAGAAGCCTGGCGGGCCACCAGGCTTTACTTGCTTATTTATTTAGGTCTTTTTAAAATGTTTACAGTTTTTAAGACTTTATAGTTGGTGTTCAGGTGTTAACCTTCCAATCTTTCAATAACACGTGATTATGAAGTGATATTTTCAAATTTCCTGTCAACTTTAAACATTTTTTAACTCAAAAACATGACGGGCCGCTGGATGAATGACTGCCCTAGTGCCCAAGCACCAGGCTTAGTGAGTTTTCTGGGGGAAACCCTGCACTACATCAAGAAAAAAACAAAACAAAAAAAAACCCCATTGCATATCACCCTGTGAATGATGAAGTTGTGTGGGTTGATTTTCTTCAGCAGGGACAGGTTTGCTGGTCAGCACTAATGGGAAGATATGTAAGGTAAAGATAAATCTATGTTCCTGTGCCAACATGCAATGTGTGGTAGCACAAAATTGGTCGAGTAACACTTTGAAAGTGCAAAGAGAAATGTAACAGAAACTATGTACAGGAATAAAAATAGCACATAAGTAGTGCCGCCATAAATCAGAAAAAGAAAAAAATATTTCTTGTGTACTGCAAGAAAGTAAGGTATTGATTAGAGTTATGGCACTACTGTAAAAGCTGTCCCTGAGTGTATTAGTGTGAGCTCAGCGCCTTGCATCTGCGACCCGAGGGCAGCAGCTCTAACACCCTGTGTCATGGGTGTGTGTGACCCCTCAGAATACTGAGTCCTGATAGGTTTTTCAAGACAGGAAGAGGACGGCTGATTTTCGGGTCGGTGTTGATGGTGCCTTTTCTTTTGGGTGCAGCTGAAAAACATGATAGATATGAAGTAAGTTGACTCATTTCTCAACAACAAAACAAAACAAAATTGCTTTTATGCCTTTGAGATGGGGGAAGCACAGATAATGTGTGCAGTTTACCCCCAAAACCAACAGGATGTAAACCACATAGGATCCAAACACATTTATCTGATTAGCTGGGCTTGTTAAACCCATCACTCCTCCCTTAGATGTAGTTCAGGCGATTCTGTTTCCGAGCGCCTGATAGTATTGGCTCCGGGCAACAAAGTGAAGCGGATGATAGCGCTCTGATAACGCTGCGCCCTCGCCTCCTGCTCCCATCACCGACCCGTATCTGTTCCTCTTGTTAAAGAACATTTCTACCTTTGTCTATTTGTCAAACAACATTCCAGCGCGTTTCCTCTCCAGCCTTCCCTTTCACATTCACCCCCCTCTGCCCCTCCACCTTCTTTCCTCTTCACCCTGCAAATATTGATCCGACGAATTACTTCTCAAGGTTGGCAGCATCTCCATGGCAACTGGTTCTTTGTCACGATTAGCCCATCGTGAAGGTTTCAGCCGCTGTCACTGGCTGAAGGCTCCGGGGGTAAACGGTCAAACCCTTCCTGTCGATACAAATGTCAGGTGACGGAAGATCACGCTACGAACAGGAGGGCAACGTCTGCCACACGGGGGCAGTTGTGGTTGTAGATCTGGTCTCATCCATGAATAGGCATAAGAATTTTTAAGAAAATTCATTCATTTTGCTTTATTTTATGTTAATGATAATGTCCTCTTTACCAAAAAGAAAAGAAAACCACCATCACATCACCAACCTGCAAGACTCATTTCATTTTATAGAACTCTAACGCAGCTATGTGAGTTTAACTGCGCATTATTTGTCCAATATGCCCATTAAAATACAGCCTATTGGACAATACCCATTAATGCTCATAGGTATACTTACAAATGTGTAAGTATTTAAGAGATGTGATGCTCTTAAATACTTACACATAAAAAAAAAAGAAAAAACACAGATAGCTAAAGGTTTCATTTGCTTACAGTCAAAGTTTCTGGATCTCAGCGGCTCATGAATCCAACCAACATCACGTAACACAACCAACTGCTTCAACAATTCAGTTCAGTTAAAGAATATAACACCGATTCACAACAATTGGTCTTAAGTTGGACATTTTCTTGAACAAGCAAGTAGCAACTGTGGACATTGGTGTCGATTGGATTGTGTTGTAAACTTTGCTTCAGTCCCTCAATCAGAATCTACGCAGAAATATTTATTTACCAAGTTTAAATCAAAATACAAAAGATCTGAGATTAAGTACTGAGTACTTTCTTGCTGCTTTCAATGGATTTATGAGGATCGTAAGCACCTAGATGCTACTTTGTTGAGCGTGGAGGAGTGTTTTAACACAATGTTGGTCGGCAAAGACATGAGCAATGAACTCAGAGAAGCAACTGTCACAGTACGCCAATCTGTGAAGAGTGCAGCTTTTTCAGCTACATCATTCTAGAGTGAAAAGGATTCTTACCATTTTGAAAACATTTCAAGACGTGTATCAGCAAATTTCAGAACATGACAAAAAAAAAGAGGAGCTATGTACTGCTATACTGTTTATTGGCAGAGTTGACCCATCCCAGGAATAAGGAGGATATTAACACGTTAAGCTCAGCCTTACCCACTTTTGAGCTTCTGCTCACCTCTGTCTACCATCCTGTGCCACATGTATTGGTCATATGACCCTGACACAATGAAGCCATCTCAAAAGCAATGAGAAGGAACTGCTCTGATGAGATAATGGCCTCAATCCATCTGGTGGATGACTTAAAGGCGACAGATGACCCTTTCGATAAAGTGTGGCGCATATTCAGTGCACCGAATGACTTCTAGAAGATGTGATGTCACTCATAAAACAATCAGTCGATAAAAGTTTAGTACCCTATTACGGTCAACCAAGGCTGCAGATACTTTATTAGGGGCCAACATATTCAGCTTGGGTACAAGTTGGGGAGCCTGTGGGGCAGCTGTTCCAATGAGTCCACACACATCTTCCTGAAACTGGCTCTGGACACAGTCCAAAAGTTTTGGTTGGTATGGTGAAACAGAGAGAAGTTCCTCCTTTGCCTCATTGATTAATGGCAGTTGATTGAGACAATGCCATCTGCAAGATGTGGCATTGCATCTTTATGCGTCTTAAACAGTCCTGAACACTCTTGTAGTCATGTCTAGTTAAGATTATGCATGCTATTGTTCATTTTTATTTTTTTCACGTGTGTAAGTAGGTCAGATTTAGGAACCACTATACATTTTGACTGTGGTTTTCCACCGACAACTGGCGGGTATAAAATCAAACAACATGAAATAGAATCATTCACAAAAATTACGTGTTGGGGAGATCTAAGGATTAAAATGCATGGAAATATTTTGCAGGAAAAATTTGGGGATTAAACAGAGTTAAATACAGGCAAGATCACAGTACCAGGGAATGAGTGTGGGATATGACATAGATTTGCAGGAATGTAACAAAGTAAGTTTGTTACATTCTTTATAACAGTTCATACTAGATTGTGAAAACAAAATAAAAATCAGAGAATGTACACTTTTCTGAATGTATTGCTTGAAGATTTTACATTTGCAAAGTCATTTCCCCCATCATCATTACTAACAAGGAGTTGAAAACTAATACTAATGTGAATAAACCCTTACTGTCTTTTTTTTCTTAGCATGTTTAGGCAAACGACATCTTCGGTCAGAGTTGCCTTGCAGATTCAAGGAACACAAAGTTTGCAAAGTTTGGGGCAAAACTTCCACTCCTCTTGCACATTTAAAGACGGTGGATGGTTGGAACAGGGTTGCATCAGCTGTATTCTCCAAGCACAAGCAGTAAAAGTTCTCGAATTGTTTTCAGGGTTGATCCCAACTTGACCTGCTGGAAATAATTTCCTCTGAACGTAAGCCCGCTGGTGTGACTGTGTGAAACTTGTACTGCTAATAAATGCGCATTCAGAAGTGATGTCAAAAGCTCTACCTGTTGGGTTCCTCAGGTTTCTACGAGAAATGTTGTATCGCTATGTGAAGTGGAAAGCATTTCAAAGGTTTTATTAACTTGCATTAAGCTAAATTCTGTTCATTCGTGCATTCCTGTATTGTGGCGAGAGAGAGAAGGGTGATAGGTTTTCATCATTTATCCATATCTGTAAAAGAAAGTATCGACCGATCGCCTGATTAATGAGGCAATAATCAGGAGTTTGATCAACGCTAAAAATTATAATCAATCTTTCCGGTCAGGCATTATATTTGTGATTTTATCGTATTGATTTGAATGTTGTGCAGCAGCCCGAGCTTCACTTGCTGCTGCTGGTGTAATTTCTGTGATTTATTGTCGGCATTTCAAACACCTGAGCACATGCAAGGAAAAGCAGGTAGCAGAAGCAATTCTGCCGACACACACATACGTAGACGCCCACACACACACACACACACACACACACACACACACACACACAAGCTAATTATATGGTTCATCATGCTCCCTCTCATTGCTCCCCCTCTGCTCTTTCCTCTCCTTTAAGGCCGGTCATTATCCTCCTTGATGCATCACCTTTTCACTTGCAAATGACTGACACCATTGAATCAGGACACTCACACTCAGCAAGTGGCACTTTTTTCCTCCAAGAACAGAACCAGTAATAAGTCTCATTGTGGTCAAGGACAATAGGGGGGCTTTTTATCTCCTTAATGACCATTCCTGCTGCAGAGAGACCATTTCTGCAAACTCCTGCATGGATCTGCTGTCGCAGTCCTTAAAGAAACACATGGCATTTTTAGAGCTTGTCAAAAACTAGAGGAATTTGCATATGTGTATTCACTTAAGCATCGGATGGACAATGAGCATTCTATTTTAGGGGAGCTTTCGTGCTTTGAATTTAGTTTTTACACTGAAATTGTTGCTGAGATGGAAGGGAAGATTTTATTTTTCTTTTCTTGCTGTTGGAAAAACTTTTTTTTAATCAAATAGTAATAAGTTGGGGGGGAAACTTTTTTTCAGAGTACTGTTCGCAGTTCAATCACGGATCTTTACAACTGGATAAATGAGTTATCAGGATGTTGTTAGGATAATTTCCTCACCGCTCGGTGAACAGCAGAGCAAACATTCATCTAAAACAAAGACGTCGTCGTCAAAAGTGCAGGAAATATTTGAAGTTGAAGCAAAGTTTGTATTATTTCTGGTTTGAGTTAAATGATCTGTGTTTTTAGTAATTCAGCCCACCGATGCCAAATGGAAACACGGTAATTCACAGAAAGGAAAAAATATCAAAGTTGTTTTTTCTGTTGACAGGAGACAGCAAATTGTGCATGATCATCTGTGATGTAGCTTCCTCCATAGCTTTCAGAAAGGTCACACAGTGCAGACGGCCTGATCAAAGCTCTTGCCGGACTCGGAACTACGGCGGTGTGGTTCCTCGAATGTGTGGTTGAACTATGTGGCCCCCCGTGAGAGAGAGCCAAGAGGCAAAGTCACCTTGTACATATTCAGCTTTTTCATCTACTCACAGCGGAAAGTAAAACTTTTAGGAAGTGAGCTAGTTGGGACCAGAATTTTCAGAGAGTGATGATGAAAGGAGAAAAGTCTGACAAAGTCACTGGAAAAAGCTTTTCCCGTCTGTTGCTAAGCCGAAGCAGCGGACTGTTTCTGTGCTGGAGAAAAGGGAAGAGGTCTAACGTCTGAGCAGTTCCTACGGAGTGCATCTTTATTTTTTATGCTTGTAGAAAAAGTTTGAAATCTCTATATGTTGTTTATCCCGAACCTGACTGCGCTGGCTATGACCTTTTTGCTTGCAGGAGTGCGAGCATAAGCAGCAGAACTCATGAGAAGACTTTAAACCAACTATATCATAATGATACTTCAAAGTCTGTTAAATGCAAAAGTTCACGACAGAGCAAAAAGACTAAACAGATACGGCTTGAGTAGGTAGGAAACTACCTACTCTTTTAAAAATAATATGGCATGAAGGATTTGGTTTGCAAAGTATAACTAAAAACAGACCAAGATACAACTGTAGTCCATGGATAAATGGGACCAAAGTAAAGCTGTTTGGTCATTATGTGTTGCTCAAAAATCATAACCCTAACACCAAATGCTAACTTCCAACTATGGTGGAGAGCACATGATTTGGGCTTGTTTCGCAACCACCGGACCTATGCCTGACAGTCTACGAGTTTACTATAAACTCCTTTAGAGACAACTGTGAAGCAATCTGTCAGACAGCTGAAGCTTGGATTAAACTTGGTAAGCAATAGCAGAAAAATTCATGAGCTGTAGCAATAGGAGGGAAGTGTACACTCTAAAAAAGTGTATTTGGGCTGCAGTTCATGTTATGGACTTAATTCTTTTGGTTTAGTGATAACATACTTTTTTGTGTTGAATTAACTTAAAAGAAAAACATTTTTTAACTTAAACTTTATACTTTGACTTTATTTGAAGCAATTAAGTTCAATGCCGCGTTTGTATCCCTCGTCTGACGTCCTGATGCAAACTTCACCAGGGACAGACCCTGTGCTGACCGGGATTCTGTGGTGGTTCAGGGGTGGAACACAATCCACATGAGACCTTAGTCCTCTATGCGGCCATCACAGGTTCAATTCCTGGCCCGATGACCTTTACTGCATTGTCTTCCCCCCACTTTCCTGTATAACTACTCTGAAATAAAGGTCTCTCAAGCCAAAAAAACCTATCCTTTATTAGTTTACGTCTTTATTTGAAGTAAACTCAGTGATTTGCGTAAGACTGACTTAAATTTGTCAAGTTAAATCAGATTAATAAATTAAGCTGGACAAACTTAATTGAATTACTTGTTGCCAATTGAAGCAGTTCAATTAAGTTGGTTCAACTATTTTCTTTCAGTGTATATGACAATCTGAGAGACTGACTGATGTAGCATCTTTGCAAAATGACTTGTTTCTCTTAAGATTAGTCACATTTTGTCATGGATTGCTTCTATTTAGCTCCATCCAGCTCATCTTCAACTCTAACCACCATTTGAGTTTTCTTTATTCGGGCAGAATATGCCTGTAGTCACATTATTATTATCTATGATCTCTGTTTTTTTGTTTGGTATAGCATTTAATTGAGGAACGAATCCCTCCTCTTAAATTAGAAACATAAGCTCGAGATCTGTTATCAATAATCCTTTAATACTAAACTTAAATCCCCACCATGGTCAATTCTATTGGAATTATAATACGATATTCATTGAGATGTTTCCTCCCTCAGTTTTTCACTCTGAAATCAGATCAGAGACCGCAAGGCTCTGTAGGATCGACTGCCAGCCAGCAGGTGATGTTGCACACACTGCGTCCTGCTCTCTGGTCTTTTCAAAAGGCTCGGGATTGGGCTGCGAGGGCGGACGGACCGTCACCAGCTTCCCACTGATCCCGCTCCCTCTTACTAACTCTGGCGCTTCAGTCTGTTACCACGCAACTGCTTTCAGAGTGTTTGTATGACAGAATGATCAGCGGGAGAGCAGCGTGTGCGTGTGTAAGAGAGTCAGAGATAAGCTGGTGTGTGTGTGCGTGTGTAAAATGAGGAGAAAAAAATGGAGGGATTCATGGGTGGAGGACAGAGAGGCAGAGGTTGTGTCCATGAATGGGTGGATAAGAGCTCAGACACTTACAGGCAAGGGTGTAACTTTGTGCTGCAAGTTGGTGGGGATGAAGAGGAGCAGGGCGGGGTTTTAGGGCGCTGATACACCCACAGTTGCTGGAAGGCCTTTTATTTTCTAGTGCTAAGAATAAAGCCAAAACTTACATGTGAATGCCAGATAGTCTTATTCAGTACATTAGGATATACGTCCTGATCAGACTTGTCAGACTAAGAGTACTTCAAAAATAATCTTTTAGGAGGTAGCAAACATACTACGAAATATAAATATGTTAAAACATACGTAATCTAATTATGTCTTTCACTTGGTGATGGAATTGCTGACAAAGGAGCTTTTCAGTCATATTCTAATTTATGGAATAAGTCTGTTATTTGCTCAATGCTTGCCTACAGTTGAAAACAGTCCAGGAAGTTACGCCTATGCTTACAGGGCCCTCATATGTAAGAAGAAAAGCTGTGCTTATGCATATTATGAACCAGAAGAAAGGAAGCGCAGAAACTGACAGTAAAGTGGAAAGTGAGATTCCCCCCCACAGTCAATGTTTTGCTCTTTTCATGCAGGAAAGCAACGTAGAGGAGGACATTAAATAGACAATGAGAGTGAGACGACTCCCTTGCTGGTTTTGCACAATCATTAAAAGCTTCACTGAATTCTGAAACATTAAGGCCACATTTACACACCAGGTCTGGATGCTCAATTCCAATTTTTTGCTAAAATCAGATTTTTATTTATTTTTTGTCAGAACACAATGAGACTTCGGTATGAACGGTCTACGTTTCCGAAGCACAGGCAGAAGAAAAACGTCGTCACACAGCAGCGCACCGTTTACGGAAGCGTTGATGGACGGGGTCGTTTATGGATCAACTTCAAAGTTTATTCGGCAATGGGAGCCGACATTATTGTCACAAGATCATAACAAGATGAAAGAGGCTAATAAACTGAAGCAAGACAAATAGCAATGGTGTTTTGTGAACTTCTGTGGGGAAGTCAGTTTGTACGAGTAGTCAAAGCCAGGAGCGATGGGATTGTGACTTAATGCAGTTGAGCGACACAGACTTCCTTCATAATTTCATCACCATAAATTTCGACCATTGTTTATGTCTGGCTATACTGGCTTCTTCTGGTGGAGAACTATGAGGCTTGTCTCACATGAATGGCATAAAAGCTGGATAAAATGCGACTTGACTGTTCAGACTGCAGATGCTTTGAAAACAATCGAACATGTATGTGAATGAGAATCGCATGTGGAAGTAGCACAGATCGGATTCGTTTGAGGGGTGAAAAGATCGGAATTGGGTCATTCAAATTGCTTTGAAAAACCCCAATATAGGTCACGTATGTGCAAAAAAAGGGATTTAGGCTACAATTTGCCTGCTATGCGAATGTAGTATTAGATGTCGACTGTACTGAATGAATGTAGGCATCTTAAAGATCAAACTCCTTGATGTTCTGTGTTTGGGTGCTAAATGTATTTCGAAGACGTGTGCTCTGCTCCTGCAAATTATAATTATACCAATTAAATGTCCCCGAAGTCTGACTCCATAACATGATTGCCGTAGCAACTTTCTAGAAAAGCCCCATCATGTCCGACATTAGAGGTTTCATCCCCGGGCAACAACAGCTCCGCCTAAAGCTTCACAGTTTTCTCATCAGTACATACTCACCTTCATAGCAATTAAACAATAATAATGAAGATCTTCTGCTTGTCATTAAGTTACATAACACAGCTAATCCCTCTAATTACTCCCACATCAGCTCAGAATGACTTTCACTTCACTGCACGGTGTCCAAGTGCTTTAGGGCAGCCCCAGGCTTTGTTATGACGTTTTTTATTTCTAAACCATAGCGCTCGAGCCGACACTTTTAGCTGGAATGCAAAGTCACACGATACACCGGGAGATTGCTAATGAGAGGCCGTGTAGGACGCGTTTAGAGAAACGAGGACATCACAGTGAGCAGCGGGAGAGGAGAGAGCAGGTTTTCCTGAGAGGACACGACGGTCTGCAGCCTGCAGGAGGATGTCGGCTGATGGAAGATGAAGTGGCAGGTGTGATTTAAACAGATATCCATTTAGTGAGCAGGGTGTTTCAAAAATTATCCGCACCACAGGAACACCTCTGCATTTGTCATGTCACACCCAGATGTTTTTACGACAGACCAACACAACTGGACAGTGCAAATATTTTGAGAAATCATACTTTGAAGATTTACTTACCAATGCAATGGAAGCTGTGAGTTAACATATGGACTAAAATGTTGCCAATTTCATTTTGCAATTGAGCTCAAACGCACTCCAGTTGGCAGTTAGCATCTGTGATCATCAGTTTTCTTGTTTAACCACCATAGTGAGGTTGAATCACGTTTACGATAAACTTCAGAAATCAGTCGGTTTCATAACAACTCGACAGAAAAGTGAACACTCTCTATTCAAGGAGCCATCATTGTCACAAAAACTGAGAGTCTTCTTGTATGTTCGTCAAGATCTAGGATTATTTAGGCTTACAAAGATAACTGGCACTTATACAAAATGGAAATATTCAGAAGGAATTACTGTTAGTTAAAATCAAAACCCAAATTTATAATTATTCAACTATTTTCTAACTACTGATTACTAGAGCAATAAATAAATACAAGGTTTACCCCAGTGTATTATAAGCCTGGCGGGCCACCAGGCTTTATTTGTGCCCCCACCAGGCTAAGCATTGCTTTTTTTTTTCCTTTTTTTTTATTGTTTGCATTTTTTTAAGACTTAATGGTTGGTGTTCAGGTATTAATCTTCCAATCTTTTAATAACACATAATTATCAAGTGATATTTTAAATTTTCCTCAACTTTAAACATTTTTTAACTCAAACTCAAAGACATGACAGGCTGCTCAATGAATGAACACCGGGCTTAGCAGGTTTTCTGGGAGAAACCTTGTAAATAAATGTATTTAATTTACATTGCACTTTAGATTTACATTTATTTCAACTTGACACTAATGAATCTGCACCCTACTTCCTAAAACAGGGAGAAATTTCCTAAAATAGATACTGACTTAGATGTCATGAGTTGCAGTCCTGTCATCAACTGTTGGCGTAGCACCATCAGAGTTGGTCAGAAAAACTAGTAAGCATGTAGAGATTGCTGAGTAAGGAAGGATTCTGCACAAAATGAAGGCAATTATTGACAACTCTTCCTCTTCAAGAGTTCCTCTTCAACTCTTCCTCTTTGTGAGACCGCATCTTCAGTCAGAGGCTTCCAAAGATTCACTGTAATACAGATTGGTACAGGAGATCCTTCCTGCCCACAAGTATCAGCATCTACAATAACTCTTTGGAGACAATAGTAAATTAATTATATCAATTTTGAATTTACCTTTGGGAATTGAATTATGACAGGGCCACAAAGTGTGTTATCTATGAATTATTTAAATGCATTGCAATCTCATATTTCTGAATCTGAGGAAATTATTAGCAACTTCTCCAACAGAATTGTCGTTCTGAGATCATAAACAGAACTGACTTAAAACAGGACCAGCTTTATTTGCTTTTATGTCAGACAGTCAGGGGAGAAAAAAAGTAAATTTTTTTTCTATATACAGTGTGTGTAAATATCTTGTTTCTGCTGTGGCTGCTGCGTCTTTGAGTCGAGGGAGACCGAGCTCTTGGCACAAACCAGGTCGTGGCCTTTCACAGACTCACAGGTTTAAATGTGTCACAGCTGCAGAGGAGAATAATGGAGGGAGTGGGATGGGGTTGGGGGGTGCACTCTCCACAAACTTGACTTTGTGTTTCCCAACTCCCTTCGGGGCTTTTCGAGGCTCCCGCTGATTTATTTAGTCAAACAGGTGCTAACTTCAGTGACTTGAATCTAATGATGCAACACAAGAGGCTCCGACAGAAAACATGGCGCCTGGAGCGGATTTAATTTGCTCACCTGAGCTGTTCGATAACGGCATTTGATGGCTGGGAGTCTGCAGCTTGTTCAGTGCATCTGCATATTTATGGCAATAAAGTGGTTTCCATTTCATGCCTGTGTGACTTCAGAGTTTCTCCGCTCGGTAATCCGAGTGCACGGCTTCGCCGCGTTAACATAACCCCACGGCCTCCCGTTTGATTTATGAACACTGACCCCCTCTTCGTGCGTGACAGCGGCTCCGCCTGTAACCGTATAATGGCCCATTACTGCCCGCACAACTGGACACTTACGTCCACATCAGCTTTTATTCCCTCCAGCTGCTCAACGTAAAATAAGTAATAATGTGTTTTATCTGGAATGCGCAATGCTGCACCAAAGATGATGTAAATTTAGCTGTTACGGTTTTAAATGCATCTCATGGAGGTTTGATCAGGGCTAACCTCTAAGAGACAAAACAGAAACATTAGTTCATCTTGGTTTAATTCACTCGATAAGCACTGAATGTGAAAGTCATTCAAGAAATTACATTTAAAATCAATAAAAGTTCTTGTCAGCTTTTCAAAATTTCGAATATTTACTCATACAATTGCATGGAGACAATTTGATTGCTGCTTTTACTCTAATTTAAGGGAACTTTAAAACATGGTAGGAATATCTGGTCTCCTTGGGAGCCAGAAATTAGAAGCTAAATAAAAAACTTCATGTGCAACTGGGCTTTAGTTGAGATGCTACCATTCCACTTTTTATACTTTTATTTGTTTGAAAGAAAAGTACTTTAAACAATGCTAATTCCAGGATATTTTCTTAAGTGACGTAAAATAATTGGAATGCCTTGAAAATTGTGAGAAAATTTGTTTCTTAAAGATATTTTAGACGTTCTCTGGACTGAATGAACGATTTATAGGCTCAAAATTCAGCCAGTTTAAACAAGATACACCTCTGATGTCATTGACACAGTAATGAGTTATTCAGCCTAATAATTTCCTTAATATGAGAAATAAGAACCTTCTGTGGTGATCCCCGCTTTTCAGACAGCAACACAAAACACAGGCGAAAAATACATTTCTTTGAGTGGGGAAAAAAAAACTTTCCGGAAGCCATTTATTAATTAATTTATTGACTGCGGAGAGGTTTAAAAATGCCTGGGCAATAAGAGAAAGATGGTATGGGTGAGTTGGTGAGGGCACAGAAACACCAGATGAAACTAAACACAAATAATTGCACAAATCTAAATTTTATGAACACTTTCCAATTGTCCAGATTCATTAAGATTTGATCAATCAAGACAAACTTCATTTGTGTCCAATTTTTATTTAAACTCTATAATCAACAACAGTACTCACCAGCTTTCCTGCTAAAAGCAACCAGTTATTTAAATAAGTAGCAGAGGCAACTTCCAACCTCGTAAGAGTTGTGTTCAATTAAAACTTTTTGGAGGGTACATTTTAAACTTCAACTTCAAACGAGGCCCCTGCCTCATGCAGCTGGACCTGACTGCATATCCCTGGTACAGGGCATTAAATGATCAGAAGGAGGTCAAACTGTTTCTAGTGTCCGACTGGCTATTCACGCAGAAAACTGTCACGATTTCATAAGCCGGAGATTTCTCTGTGCATCTCAAAAGTGTTTGAAGCTGCACACGTAGCGCTAAAACTGTGACTGTAATATGTAGTTAAAATGCACTAACTGAATATTTAAATATGAAAATTTACTCTGATTCTAATGCAATGGAATAAACATAGCAGCAGCATACACCTCGGGATTGTACCTCCAAACACATTGCATCACACAGCATCAGGACATGATAGATCCAAGGTGCAACTTATAAATCAGGCAGAAAGGCTGAACATCTTTCTCAGATATCTGCAACCTCTGCCGTGACCTCCTGTAATAGTCGTTCGTCTGATCCCACACCAGCAGGGCGGCCTGCCAGTTAACTGATCAGATATTCTCACCGTCAGTTTGTCTTCCCAACCAGGTGGCACATGTAACCATTTAGTCAAATCAGCCGGCCAGCCTGTCCTCTGCCTGCTCAGACAGTCAGCGCAGTGACAGCCAAACGTGGTGTGGATGAGTTGAAAGCCAGAGGACAGCTGGCATCCTACACATCTTGTTGTGTCGCTTTAAATCCTCCTGCCGGTGCGTCAGATTAAATCTTACCCCTAATTGACAGAGCAGAGGATGTTTTGTGCCAGGATGCAGCAGAGAGAGAGAGAGAGAGAGACGCTTTCAAACATTCATGTCTGCCTCCGTTCAGAGTTCTGCAGTGCTGAGCTAATGATGTGGCAGCAAGCAGAACGCTTGGCGGTGTGTCAAATATTTAAAAACAACGCGGAAGTATTCATATGCGGGAGGTCTAATAATTGGCAGCTTTTTTCCCCCTATCTACAATCTCAGAAACATTCAGAAAACATTTTTCAATTATCAGCCGTTTCTTACCCTAATATCACTGCTAGCCTCAGTTGTCAGGTGTTTGAATAACATCTAGAGCCAGTTTGCACACTGTGTTTCTTAATGTAAGACACGTCTGAGCAGGTGAGATGGAAGGTCAGGGAACATCCTTCAGGCTGAATATAAATCAGGGAGGGATGGAAACGAATGCGCACGGTAGAAGAAGAAATGTTTCATTTGCAGTCAAATGTTAGATGCAGACAAGTAGGCATCATCCAGCTCAATTGAAATTAGCTTACTGTAATCTGTTAGCACCTTACGATTAATTTGTGCCACCTGCTTGACATGGTGTCGAGATGTTGTCTTTCATGTAACGGCTGAAAAGATGGCAAAATAAATTTTTTTATTATTTTCATTATCCAAACACGGAAACCTTGGAGTTTCATCGACTTATGGATTTTAACACGGTGTTGTACATATTCAGATCTTTAACTGAAGATCCCAACCCTCCACCAAGCATGGAGAGAATCTTCTGTGAAATAGTCTTGAAAGAAACTCCTACCCTGATTCTGTAGCTGACCACTTGAAATACTGTTTTTATTTATCCTGTCTAATGAAACTTGTTCCTTCAGTTCGCCGTTTTTATGTTTTTTTTGTTTTTGTTTTTTTCAATTTTTGATACTTAGTAGGCTTGAAGTTGAGAGCTCATCTGCATTGCCAAGACAATCCACATCTTCGTGTCTCTTACATTCCTTGAATTTGCATATGTCAAGTTTTAGAAACCTATAGTTTTAGAAACTATAGGTTTTAGAAATAAAGGAATTTTGTGTTTCATCTGCAGTAAAACCCCCCAAAAAACAAACACATTATTGATATGTCTTCATTCTTCCGCTTTGACTTTCCAGACGTGGAATCCTGACACACAATTCTTCACAGTAAACTGTTAAAAGTGCATCATGATTGTATTGTAGCTTTGGGTCTGAAGGTCTGCAAGTTCTGTTTCAGCCATCCAAAGTCAAACCCGTCTATTGTTCCATACATGTTGACTTGTCTGATCAACTACAGTGTATACTTTCTTTTTTATCCCTTATATCTTTTTTTACCCTTTTTTTACCATTTCATATTAACCCCAACAGCAAACTCCAACCCCTTCCATCATCCAACTGTCATTTTGTCTGTCCTGCCATCATTCATGTCAACCCACACCTACTGATCCATACATCCAGGCGACCAACACTTATCTCTGACACCATCTGATCCATCCATCCCATCAATTGATCCATAGGTTCCATTCAACTATCTGCCCATCTAACTCTCCAGCCATCAATGCCAACCCACAAGCATCATCAACTCTATCATCACCCACTGACTCATCCAATTTCACATCAGTCATGTCAGACTGTATCTATTTATACCACTGGCCAATCATCAGATGAGTCAAATAATTTAGATTGCGTGCTATGGGACTGCAGAAAAAAAGTAAATTCACACACACACACGCACACACACACACACACACACACACACACACACATATATATATATATACACTCAACAAAAATATAAACGCAACACTTTTGTTTTTGCTCCCATTTTTCATGAGATGGACTCAAAGATCTAAAATTCATTCCA